>CM077216.1:9221629-9451629 GCA_039654625.1 Rhinogobio ventralis
GTTAGCAGTGGAGCTATGTACTTCCTAGCACTGCATGGCATTATGGGATAGGCTTTTACTCTGAGTGCAGTGCGTTATCTGATAAAGACAAAAATGGCCGCTTGACGTCATAAAAACATCACATAAATGTCAGAGGATGATAAGCTATTTAAACAAGTATTAGTGCCCTTTAAAAGATGTGTGTCAATGATCCACCTTCACACTCAAATAAAGAGTTTTGATTGGTGTGCAGTTCGATTTTGCCCTCTGCGTTGACACGACATCTTTGACCCCACATACCAGGTGTCCCCTCAGATGGTGATAACAGCACCTCAACAACTCTTCCCCCAAAACTCACACATGCAGGGGAGAATGACACCCTGCTTAATGCCAGGTGGCTGTCGACTGAAGACTTTTTTCACATAAATCAAACTGCCATTGGGCTTATCAATAACAAGTCAATTAGCAGGCGGAGAGAGGCGCGGATCTCTAGGGGTCACCGCTTGTTTGTTAGATGGACATCTGCAGTTCTGTTTGCTTCGCCATGGCAACAGACCTACAGTTTCTCTCTGTTTTTCTGTCTCTTTCTCAGTTTCTCTTGTTCTTTTGCAAAGACAGAAGGCTCTGGCAGGCCTAACTACTGCTTTAAACGTGCAAATTTCACCCAGAAATTAAAATTCTGTCATTTACTCAAACCCATTTGACTTTTTCTTCATTAAAACACATTTCTCACTTTTTTTGTTTAATAGTGTGAATCACAGTTCAATTTCATTGTATAGAAAAGAGCAGTTTGGACAAAATACCTCTTTTGTAGGCTATTCTTCAAAAGAAAGAAAGTCATACAAGTTAATTATGACAGAATATGTCAATAAACATGCACACATGTGACCTCTATCATGATCAATCAAATGCAATATGTCACCTTTGTTTTTCAAGCCCTCAAGGAATCTTTGTAAAGGATGAAGGGGCACTTGTAAAAACTGATATTTTCAATGACCTTTCTCATTTTGCTCAGTTTATAGACATGGCTATTATAATTTGGCCGAAAGCAAACTGTCTTTTGCATAAAAATTTGTTCTATCCTTTTATTACTCACAGTAATAAACAGTCTCTTTCTCTCTGTCTTTTCGTCCATTTAAATAATGTGAATTTAAATCATTTTTTTTTTTATATTTACAGTATTTGTGTAGTATTATATGTGACCATGGACCACAAAACCAGTAATGGTAAATTTTATGAAATTGAGATTTATACGTCATCTAAAAGCTGAATAAAGAAGCTTTCCATTGATGTATGGTTTGTTAGAGAATATTTGGCTAAGATACAACTATTTGAAAATCTGATAATCTGAGTGTTCAAGAAAATCGCCTTTAAATTTGTCCAAATTAAGTCATTAGCAATGCATATTACTAATAATAATAATACATTTTTGATATATTTACGATAGGAAATTTACAAAATATCTTCATGGAACATGATCTTTACTTAATATCCCAATGATTTTTGGCATAAAAGAAAAATCTATAATTTTGACTCATACAATGTATTGTTGGCTATTGCTACAAATATGCCCGTGCGACTTATGACTGGTTTTGTAGTCCATTGGGCCATACTACAGAATGGTTGTTGTAAATATTAACACAGTCAGTCATTTTTTATACATTTATATAGGGTACAAATAGCAGCCATGTTGTAGAATGACCTATTATTTATGATGTTTTCTCTTTGTTTGGTTTGCAGAAGTTGCGACTCTCTGATGAGACAGGCCAGACAATGCTTGCAGGCACTTGGTGACTATTTAATGACCAGTCTGTCAAAAGTCCAGTCAGAATAGCACTGCAAAAATGCACAGGACCAATTACAGCACAGTAACTCTTCTGCAAATACACCCTTGATTTATTTATCAACAAATAAATCCCTTTAATTCATACTTGCTGATGACACCAACACAGTTCATAGTGGGACTGCAACAGAGCCCACTTGTTAATGCTCGTTATAGTGACATCCTAGTTTCCCATACTATGGGTAATTTGTTCAAAAAGTCAATGAAAAATAACCATGTCTCAGTAGGATACTGAAATAGTGAAATACAGTTGGACTACACCCTATGTTTTTCCAACTTTTAAATACACCATAAAGGACATTTAGTCAGTCAGCCTTGAGTAGATGGTTGTCAGCTCTCTTTTAAACGTATTCCTTTGATCTGATGTGTTTTAATGGTGTCTGTTTTTCTATATAGATGGGGATCAAATAGCAGAGCTGCAGCATGTTGGCTTGGACCACCTGCTGAAAATGAGAGTACCGGCGGAAAAAAGCAGCGGGATGCGTTAGTTTGTATCCACGTGCCTTGTACTGAAATGTGTTTATGATGCAGAATGTGCATGTGTGTTTGTGTGTCTTAAAAATACATGATTTATGTTGTATATTGGAGTGTCTGTGTACGGCTGTGCTGATGATGTCTCATATTGGTGTATATGTGTGTAAGGGTTTACTTTGAAATAGTTTGTGGACAAAATATCCTAGAAGTTTGCTAAATATTACACAATTTGCCTCCAAAAAACAAAAAAACTTGTTTTAATAGTTAATATGTATGCTAATTATAATTAGCATAATGTAAAAACAAACAAGAAGTCTATGGCATGCCCTCATTATGTAGCTTAAGTATGTGTGTTTGTTTGTATGTGAATGTGGTTAGCATCACCCCCACCCCTTCCCGAGACCTCCAATGTTTCTCAGGTGCAAAAATGTGTCGGTTAAGGACCCCACACTAAGGTATAAATAGGACTCTCTTCCTATGGAGAGACACAGTCTTTTATAGGAGCACCAAGCGACTGAGATCCATCCAGGCACTCTTAGAAAGACAGCCTGGAAGACATCCGCACTCAGAAACGCACTAGGCCTCCCCTGTGCCCCCATGCAGAAAGGCCCCAGGGGAGAATTCACCAGCTGAGCCTCAAAAACAAGGTAGGACAACCCAGCTGACTGACAGACAGACTGCTCTCAGCTGTTTTTGTGTATGCGTGTCTCAATAGTTAATTTCAGAGCTGATAGCTGGAGAAACCCAGGGAGCAAACACAAGCTGAGAGGGAGAAAAAGAAAAAGAAAGAGAGGCAGAGAGAAAATGCCAGCATGTACTCGGCATGGGAGTGTTATGGTAAGCGCTTGTTGATTTATTGATCAGGAAAGAGGACCGCTTTACCTTCTTATGGATGGGATGAGAGAGGAGCTTCACATCGTGACACAGTTGTTTTGAGAATCTGCAAGGGTTTGACAGCTACTGCTAGTCCGAGTGATGTGACTTCTGAACTAGTCCTTGTTTTTATTTGTGTGTTTATGCATATCTGGTTGACATGGTTGAAACACAGGATAGAGTCTGATTCATAGGGAATGGCTGGCATTACAATTTCCCTTCATCCGACTTCAGTCAATGGCTGTGCATCATAAGACTTCACTCTCTCTCTTTCTCTCAAACAATCAGTTAAAGGCCAGCAAGCTCCTCTACGGACTTAAACTCCTGTTTCAGCACAGTAAATGACTATTATAACTGATTGACAGCCCTTGAGGTGTCCATTTAGCAAACCTTTGGTACCTGAGAAAGATTGGGGGGTTCAAAAAATGAAACAAAAGATGAGGGATAGATAAAAGGACATGGTGGGTCCCTGAGCGAGAGTGTTAGGAAGGAGAGAAATGAAGTTTTCAGCAGTGGATCGATTTCTGAACGCTTGTCTCATGCATTTTACAGAGGAGCTAAAAGGCCACTTATGGTATAATGCTGTACTGTACTGAGCAAAGCTCTCACGCTTGCTTGGGCTGGGATTTCAGGGCTGCTTTTAACAAACTACGCCAGTAGACTTAAGTAAATCTGTCTGATTGTGTCACAGCCTTGGAAATAATGTTGTTTTGCTCTTCTTTTTTGGATTTGTAAGCCTGAAACCCCCCTTTTCTATTACACCTAAGAATATTCCTTGGCAGCCAAACTAATCTCATAGTCTCATAAACTCTTGATTCATAAAGAATTAATCTTATTCCTTCACACTTTCTTTTCTCTCTCTTGAAAGCAGCAGAGTCTAAGCTGACGCCATGGAGAAAGGGAGGAGGAGTTCTGAAGATGCTCCCAGAGCCTCCATGCCTGACGAACTGTCTCATCCTAAGTTTTCAGAATGGAAGTTTAAGCTCTTTCGGGTCATGTCCATGGAGAAGGCCCCTCTGTCTAATGAAACACCGGTGGAGAAGGAAAACCAGCCTGAGGTGGAGATGGAGATGGAGATGGCAGGCTCTCCAGGCAGTGTTATGAAGCTCTGTTTTGGAGGGAAGAGTAAGGAAAACGTGGAGAGCACTCGAGGGAGAGTGGACCTTAAGCTTCAGGAGATTGATACACATATGAATATTCTCAAGTGAGTCTAATGACAATATTGAGTCATTTATTAATTCTGAATGTTCATTTGTCTTGTGCATATTTGGAAGCCTATCATTGTTAATCAGAGTCAAACTTAGTTTTTACTGTACTTGCAGAAGCCTGTGTCGTCTTTGTGGCCTCACAATACGGAAGGCTAAAGGTCCATCGCATGAAGTCCAGGGTGACTTGGAAGAGTCCAGCCGGTGTGCCTTGCGCAAGATGGGCTGCAAGTTGGTGACCTGGCCGGAGGTGATTTTGAAGGTCTTCAAGGTGGACGTGACAACCGACATGGAGACAGTACATCCGTCTTTGTTTTGTCACAGATGCTGGACTGCTGCCATGAGGGGAGGGGGTTTTTGTTCTTTCACTAGGACCCAGATCCCAGACTGGAAGCCCCACACTTCCCACTGCAACCTCTGCTTCCCTAAGAAGAGCTCTTTTCAGCGAATGAGAAGGAAGCGGGCCAAACCACTTAAAGGTGCACACAGCCTTCCAAAGAGAATTAGGAGGGATTCCCCAGAAACTTCAGGTGCCAATAGATTGTGGAGACAGACCACAGAGAATCCCGTGGGATCAGGTGGGAAAGAATGGTTAAAACTATCAGTTCAGAGAGGACAATGGGTAAAGAATATCACACAATGCCAGAGGGACCATCTGAGTGCTAAACTCATCCCTCCTGAAGTCCCAGCGGACTTGCTACGTGCTGTCACTTGCCAAGTGTGTGATCACCTGCTTTCTGACCCTGTCCAGTCACCGTGTCGGCACTTGTTCTGTCGGGTCTGCATAGAAAGGTACAGTCGAGCTTTGGGCCCGAACTGTCCCACCTGTAACCAACACCTGAACCCATCCCACCTGACCAGGCCAGCCAAGTTCTTCCTTGCCACCCTCAGCTCTCTCCCTCTTCTCTGCCCCAGCGAAGGATGCAGCGACTGGGTCCGATTGGACTCGTTTAGGGAACACTGCCTCAACCACTACCATGAAAAAGAGTCCCAGGAAGAACAAACCCATTCAGAGAAGAATCTCAGTGGTTACTTGCCAATCAACAAAGGTGGGCGCCCTCGACAGCACCTGCTGTCGCTGACCCGTCGGGCTCAAAAGCACAGGCTGAGAGACTTGAAGAACCAGGTGAAGGTGTTTGCTGAAAAGGAAGAAGGAGGGGATGTGAAGTCTGTCTGTTTGACGCTCTTCCTTCTGGCACTGAGAGCCGGGAATGAACACAAACAAGCAGATGAACTGGAAGCTATGATGCAAGGTACTGCCAAGAAACATGTCACCCACAATATGTGACTGTCAAAGCAGTCGTTGTCAGATAAATACAACTAGAATGAACAGATAATGCATTATTGACTTACTCACATAAGCTTGAGAGCAACCAAGAATAAGAATATATAAGTATTTACAACCTAATATATGGCATTGTTTGTTTTGCAGAATGAACTAGCCTAATTTTCAATGCCTGACTGCATTTAATTGTATTCATTTTTCATAGAACAACAACATGTAATGTTACACAATTATGTTCACATTTACCTGCAAATAGATATTAAAAATGAATTAAACACATCAATGAGGTTATCTAAACACACACAAAAAATGTATGAATCTTTTCTTATGTGCCTCACTGTCAATTTAAATAGAATAAGCACCACTTTAATGAATGTGTAATAATACACATTCACAATAACAATTCTTGTAAAGAGTTAGGATGAAAACAACATCAGTAGCCCTTGTATCTGCAAATGACATAGATACTGTCTTCACCCCCCAGGGGAACAGGGCCCAGCTGGTGTCTGTTTTCATCAGCAGCCAATATCAGTATTTCCAGCCCAGCTGAGTCACCCTCTCTTCTAACTTAAGCATTAATACTCTCTCTGATCTAGATCAATTAGGACATATTCCGTGCTGCTATTATAATTAGAATTACAGATATTGTAGCATTCAATTGCTGGTGCTGTGAAATTGGTCCATAAACACACATAGACACATAATCACACATTTAGGCTCGCAGTCTCACTTTTTTTGAGTTCTATGAATTCAAACTTTTGACTCTATCTCACACAGTTTTGTTTTCTCTCTGTATTCTCTTTCAGGCAGAGGATTTGGTCTGCATCCTGCAGTGTGTTTGGCTATAAGGGTCAACACCTTCCTTAGCTGCAGTCAGTACCACAAGATGTACCGCACGGTGAAGGCCACTAGTGGCCGCCAGATATTCCAGCCCCTGCACACTCTACGTAATGCTGAGAAAGAGCTTCTCCCCGGGTTCCACCAATTTGAATGGCAGCCAGCTTTAAAAAACGTTTGCAGCTCCTGGGATGTGGGCATCATTGATGGCCTTTCTGGTTGGACAACCTCTGTTGATGATGTCCCTGCAGACACCATCGCCAGACGATTCCGCTACGACGTGGCACTGGTTTCTGCATTAAAAGACCTGGAGGAGGACATAATGGAAGGACTAAGAGAGAGGGGGCTAGATGACATCATGTGCACCTCTGGCTTTACTGTGGTGGTGAAAGAATCCTGTGATGGAATGGGAGATGTCAGTGAGAAGCATGGAACTGGTCCAGCGGTTCCTGAGAAGGCAGTGAGATTTTCCTTCACAATCATGTCCATCTCCATCCGAGTTGAGGGTGAGGACGATGGCATCACCATCTTCCAGGAACAAAAGCCAAACTCTGAGCTCTCTTGTAGACCTTTGTGTCTCATGTTTGTGGATGAGTCCGACCACGAGACCCTGACAGCAATCTTAGGACCTGTGGTAGCAGAGCGGAAAGCCATGACGGAAAGCCGACTTATCGTATCTGTTGGTGGTCTGCAACGCTCATTTAGGTTCTTCTTTCGGGGCACAGGCTATGATGAGAAGATGGTTCGTGAAATGGAAGGGCTCGAAGCATCAGGCTCCACTTATATATGCACACTCTGCGACTCAACCCGAGCTGAAGCCTCGCAAAACATGGTGCTACATTCCATCACACGTAGCCACAATGAAAATCTTGAGCGCTACGAGATCTGGAGGAAAAATCCTTTCTCAGAGTCCGCCGATGAGCTCCGAGACCGGGTCAAAGGTGTTTCTGCCAAGCCTTTCATGGAGACCCAGCCTACTCTGGATGCCCTGCACTGTGACATTGGCAATGCGACTGAATTCTACAAGATCTTTCAGGATGAGATCGGCGAAGTCTACCAGAGGAGCAATCCAAGTCGAGAGGAACGCCGTCGTTGGCGGTCAACCCTGGACAAACAGCTAAGAAAGAAACTGAAACTCAAGCCTATAATGAGGATGAATGGAAACTATGCACGTCGGCTGATGACACGTGAGGCTGTGGAGGTGGTCTGTGAGCTGGTTCCTTCCGAGGAACGACGTGAGGCACTACAGAGACTGATGGAACTCTACCTCCAGATGAAGCCTGTGTGGCGTTCAACCTGTCCCTCCCGAGACTGCCCTGACCAACTCTGTCGATATAGCTACAACTCTCAGCAATTTGCTGACCTCCTTTCCACCACGTTTAAGTACCGCTATGATGGAAAAATTACCAACTACCTCCACAAGACTCTGGCCCATGTTCCTGAGATTGTTGAGAGAGACGGGTCTATCGGAGCATGGGCCAGTGAAGGCAATGAGTCTGGGAACAAGCTGTTCAGACGTTTTCGGAAGATGAATGCAAGGCAGTCCAAAATGTTTGAACTTGAAGATGTACTGAAACACCACTGGCTGTACACCTCCAAGTATCTTCAGAAGTTTATGGAGGCTCACAAGAATTCAACAAAAGCAATGCAGGCCACATTCAACCCAGAAGAGACCCCAGACGAAGTTGATGTGGCTCTTGAAGTTCCAGATTTTTGAGTTTTTCTCTGATCGACTTTCTTTAATGGACTGTTTTTCTTGCTAATGAAAATATTGTTCAGTAATTGATTTTATTTCTTGAGATGAGATGTGATATCATGTGTAATGGCTTTATTATTCACTTCATTATTTTTTTGAAGCTAGTGCATAAACGTAAGCTAAATTGTTTTATGGCAGAGATAAAAATTATATGGGCAGAGCTTTTTTTCTCCCTGGATTTTACAGGCAAATTGTCTGTGTTTTATCTCTTGCTGCTTGTGAAATATGAGGGATTTTATTGTATTGCCAGGTTGTGACAACTTCACGAATTCATACAGAAGGGTTGTTTATGAAAACGTATGAGGGAGTTGTAAGTCACTGAAATTGTGTTACAGGAGCCCTACATTTATGATGGCTGTACTAATATATCACACAGGACAAAGACAAAATAAAATTAGAAAACGCAAATTGTTTCCTTTGCAGGAGTCTAGAGAAAAAGGGGTTATTTTAGCAATGCAGAATTTTGATGGTGCTCAACTGGTTCCAAATGACTTTTAACACACATAGACACTATGCTACAGCATTTGCACATTTATTTAGACCCTAGCCTATATTTCTACCTCAGTCTTCAATCTTACAGGTCCCTCAGGACATTTGCACCATGCCATTCACACAAACACATTTTCAAATATTCTTGAAGAAATTTTACACAATAAAAGCTATTGACTAGATTTCTTTATGCGTAGCATTTCAGAGATATGTGCTCTGTTCACCTCAAACTTCAGCTTATTAATCATATTTCTCTTATTTTGTTTAATAGTGTTAGGTTTAATTCATTGTGTTTATTGTATTCTCTTAACCTGAGAGGATTTCAGTGATCCACTTTTTACTTTATAAATACATTTGACTTGTTTTTAGACTTGAATTGATTGATTTCTTTGTGAAGTGATTTTACTGATTTCTTTGTGTCTTTACTTGATTGATTTCTTTGTCATGATTTGATTGATTTCTTTGTGTCATGATTTAAATAGTTTCTTTGCATTCTTTGATATTATACATTATACGGCATTTCCAAATGCTTGATTTTTTTTTTATTTATAAACTACTTTACGTTTTTTTAATATTAAACAAAGGTACCTCGCATCATTTAAAATCATATGATTTAAAAACCCTACATACACTCAAAAAAACGATTCTAGCTGTTTGCTCAGTTTATTTAAACAAAATAAGCTGAAACAACACAAATCTTTAGTTTTTTACTTAATTGCCATTTTACTCAATTTTATTACGTTAAATGAAATAAAATTTGTAAAATGTTAAGTTAACCTAAACCATTTGTGTTGGGACTACATGAATCATTTATGTTGCGCTGACTGAACTGGGCAGTGTATTTCTTGTTCCCAGCATGCTTTGCATAGGGATGGATCAGGAGAGTAAATGTTGAAATAAAGTGCTGTTTAATGTGTTTTGTAGTAAAGGGACAGACCTGTTAAAGTTTGATGTTATATTTGACAGTTATATTTGACATTTAAAAGTTGTGTTATGTTGTAACGATTTTCGAGGTTACCATTATCGTGAAGTGTAGACCTTGTGGTTAGGCTGTGCTGTTCTCAATGAGCTGTAATTGTGCTAATGCCAGTGATGAGAAATGTTTTACTTGATCATTACTTGCATGCTACAAATGTTACAATTAGCATGTGATCAAGTGTTGTGTTGACTATTGGTTTTTATAGAAATAAAGAAAATAAATTCATTTGACACAATTCCCACAGTCTAAATAAGGGCATCAGTTCTACCCCTCTTTATCCTACTTTATTTAGTTGGAATGACATAATGTCAATTTTTTTAGTAGTCTTGACTAAATTAATTTAAGTTCATGCAACAAGATTACAACAAATCATTTCAAACCAATTAGATTTTGTTGGAAAAACGTAATCCAATTTTGTGGAAAAGTTTTCCTTAATTTAATTAAGTTCGTTCAACAGCTTGTTTTTTTGAGTGTATATGTTTAAATTGCTTTGTTTGTTTTTTTTTATTTGAAATAAAACTGCATTGCGCTGTTCATAATTGTAAACATTTGGTAGACTTGCACAAAGGCACTGGTGATGTTCTTGTAATTAACTAAAGGTATTTATTTATTTCATTACAGTGATTGTTGTAATTCATGAACTTATGGATTGAATTATTGAATTCTTTCTTAATTATTGAATATACTGTAAGTGTTTTGTAATACATGACATTTAACTCCAATTCCATCTGGGAAATAAAAAAGAAATAAGGCAAAAATCTAATTGAGATTGTAAATTTTTTGTGTGTCCTCTTGTATGTGGTTGGAGATAGATAACGCATAGATAAGACAGACATAGATGTTCCATTATATATATATATATATATATATATATATATATATATATATAATTTTTATTTGTTAACATTAGTTAATTCACTGTGAATTAACGAACAAACAATGAACAGCTGTGTTTTTATTAACTAACATTAACAAATAGAGTAGCAAATGTATTGCTCATGGTTAGCTTATGTTAGTTAATATATTAACTAATGTTAACAGATGAAACCTTATTGGTTTTGACATCCACACTAAGCCATGGATTTCAAATTCCAGCCATCTACAACCTTATTATATATATATATACACACACACATACATGTTCTTGACTTAATGTGTTTGCATAATATGTGCATATTATAATTATAAGAATAACAACATGAGGTTCAAATATAATCTCTCTATAATTCTCTTTATTTAAGCAGAAAATCATACTCTACAAGCATTTCCCCTCATTTAAAAAAAGCAATAAATCATCAGCTTAGTAATAATAAACAAGACTTGTAAACATGCATTTAATACGGTCATAAGCATTTTCATTTCATTAATTAATTTCTGTTGTTTCCATCAGTATGAAAAATACACTTCTCCAATTATTTTTTATATAAAACAATGAATATGCTTAAAATGAACAACAATATAAACTTCAACAACAATGTTAATTGATATTAATATCATGATATAACAGAACAGAACAACAATTCAGTCAAAAAGTCTTCGCAGAAAGCTCTTCTTAGCTGGTGTCATTTTAAGTGAGACTGGAGCCTTGCGATGGGTCATCTTCATTGGGACTCTCTTCAATGGCAACATCTGGCGTGGTGGAGTCATCTCCTGCTTGGGCAGGCCTCCATGATCCAGGCAGAAATACTTGCTATTGCCTTGAGAGAGGCGAAGCAAAAGGCTTTCAGGGAGCTCCATGCACTGAGCATGGACCCAATGTCCACCTTCACCCCTGGAGCAGAAGATCATGGCAGGTCGGGTGAGCTCAGTAGAGTAGTAAGGCTCCCAGGTGTTGGAGTCCACCTGACAAGAGAGGCAGCACTTGACCCAATAGCCTGTCTGAGATTCATCCTCCTCATCTTCCTCGTTGTAGGTGTCACCCTCTCCATCGCTGCTATACTCCAGCTCATGAGGTTCTCGGCCAAAGTAGAGCTCCTCAGAGTCTTCCAAAGGTGCAGAGTCCTCAAAGTCAGTGGACTCCTGGCTGCATGCCTGAGTTGACACTTCTCCATCTTGTTCCTTCTGGAAGCTCAGCTGGTAGAAATGGTAGGCATCCGGTGGGGTTGGGTTTCCTTCTGAGGGGACTGCAACCAAGGCACTTCTTTTGCCCAGGCTGCCACCAAACCAAGTTCGGCTGTGGCTAATTTCGCTGGTCCACTGCGGAGGTTCACGTGGCTCCATGTGGACTCCAACATCGTCCAGGCCAATGTAGGTGCACTCCATGCGCTTTTGAGTCTCAGACTGGTACCCGCCGAAAACGATGTACTCATGAGAGCCAACAGGAGTGGTTATGGCACTGGTAATGGAGAGACCTTCATGAAGAACATTACAGGTGATGACAGGGCTTCCTAGGAGAAGCTCCACACGTAGGCGGATCAAACGAGGTGGTCGGCAATCGGAGCTGAGGATGTGACCGCCCAGGAAGTAGACACAGTCCTCTCTTGATAGAGCTATGTGAAACGACTGGCCATCCGTGAGCTCGGGGAGGGTGTGGGCCGAACTGCAACCAAACTCTAGGTCAATAAGAAAGACTTGAGGTGGACAGTCTACCACACTGTTCCAGTTTTCCGTGGTCCTTTCGGTGGGGGGCATATAGGACCTGCCGCCAAACAGAATGCAGGCGCTCTTCCCTCGGCTATGGATCACGCTGAGGGTGTGGCCGTATCGAGCGCTAGGGACGTCTCCAACGAGCTCTTTCTCTTGACATCGCAACGTGACTTTGCGATTACATCCTCTACTGTCCACACTCAACATGTAGAGACTTGAAGACAGTTCATTGTTGGGTGTTCGGCCACCATGTATGAGGTAACATTCAGGGCTGCCATCATGAGGCTCAAAATGAGCTACCGCAGGACATCGAAGAGGTGGGAGATAACAGGAGTTGTTTGAAAATGAAATGGCTCGCAGCTTAAGTTCTCCATTTTTTATACGTACACCAAATACACCAGTTGGACACGAGCGTCTTGGCCAGCCCTTTTGACCAAAGAGGTAAACATCACCCTCCAGCTCTAGTAAGGAGAAGCCTGGTTGCACAAGGCAAGCACAGTTCACAGCAGTTAGAGGCTGTAAGGACATCTTTTTGCAGGGAGCTGTGAATAATATAATAATAAAAAAAACAACAACATTATTTTAATGGCTGAAATAAAATATTACATAATAAAATTCAGGTCAGTTGCACACAGAATGAATTCTGAATAGCATACCATGCAATGAACTTAAAAAAAGTCTAAGTATGAAAAAAATTGCGGAACCATATAACCCTTTCCCTGTTTCCATAACAACACAGGAACATTCCCACAGGAAACAAGTTGTAGTTTTCCTTATTATCGTTTCTCTTAGAGAAGCGCGTTAAGCTTGCAATAAAATGACTACATTACCCAGCATTCATTGCGAAACCGGCGTTTCACGTTCTACATTTAAACGGTACGTCTGAGATATTTTTTATAAGCGTTGAACTCTCCTGTTCTCTTACTGTCTTCTAACAATTAGCAGCGTTTCTCCTTTTTACACTTTTTAGATTCGTTTTAATGTCTTTAGGTAATACATTTTTTTTGTTTTATTAAAACAAGTAAGCAAGCGCTGGCTGTCAACAATAGTGCTACACTACAACAAACAAATTTAAGATAAAAATATTTTAAATCACTATATACTTTAATAGTTATATTATAAAATCCCCTATTTACCTACGTGTTTATTTTAATTATACTCTATATGGGACCAGAATACCACAAACATCTCTAAATATTTCATATAGGCTATAGTGTTACAAAACCTAATAATATGTATATTTCTTACCTCCTGGTCAATGCACTCCGAGATCTGGGAGCTGTTTGGTGCTGATAATTTTTATTTGAGATATTACAGCAAATGGTTTAGTGACAGTGGCAGAGGTTCAGTATTTGTGAAGGTTGACTGGCTCATCTTGAGGTTAACTGCCTGTAACTGCTGCTAACAACAGGTGTTTGAACACAACTCGCACAAGTTTGAATGAAAACAAGCACAAACTCAGTGTATCATTGGCTTGTGTATTAATATTGACTTTATGTTTGTGTTTTACAGTTCAGTTGATGATTCATTCACTTAGCAATTTGCAAATCAGCTGGGTTGTATGCAAGTATGGATCTCCCAGATGTAACTTTTATTTTCCAAAAAAAAAAAATATATATATATATATATATATATATATATGTATATGTGTATATATATATGTATATATATATGTATATGTATACATTTTACATATATATTTTGCTCCCTTATAACTCAATTAAACATCAAATATCGGTAATACTTTACAATACAGATGCACTAATATGCATTAATTCATGCTTAAAATGCACAGATAATCATGTGTTCATGTATGACTCATTAAGAACTAAACCATTTATTAACGATTACTGCATCAGCAATTAATAAAGATTCTATATGATTCATATAGATTAATATATGAATATGAATTGTTGTTAATTAAATGTGTCAATGTATTAACTTCTCAATAACATATAGTATTAAAAGTTGATCCTCTTCTGACTCAGGTAAACTATGGCAATCTGTTTTAGCTTAAAATGTTCCCAGCGTTACTTGTCATAATTGCATTTTTACTAGTAAGAATTCAATTAGAGAGCTCAACAATTCAATTCTTACTAGTAAAAATTCCAATTACAGAGCTCTACAAATGAATTTTTATATGTCGCCATTGACTTCCATTTATTTTTAATTACAGAGCTCTACAGTTTAATTGTTACTATAAGAATTCCAATTAAATTGAATTCTTTCTAGTAAAAATGCATTTACGACGAATACCGCTTTGGACCAAGGTATTCGGCGGGCCAAAAACCCTTGGCCGTTGGCCCCCGAGGAAGCCCCAATGAGGCCTGAGCAAGACCTGGAAGTGACAGTGGAAACGCGACTTGCCTTGGCACGCACTAGCACGCTTTTGGCCCGACAGTGGAAATACGGCTAATGACATATAACTTAACAATTAGTTAATAGTCATGTGCCTCAACAAGTAAAGTCATAACATAATGATACATTTGCAAATCATTTATCAAAGCCGACAACTGGAAGTTGAAGTACATAGCTTTTACCAATTGTTGTAATTAACGCATTAAAGCCACAATGTGTAATTTTTTGCCGTTAGAGGTCGCTTATGCAAAAAAAGGTGTAGCTTGATGGATTTCACAGAGCTTGTATTATACCGCAGACGACCGCTTCCACTTCTTCTGGTCATGCGTATATGGGGTAACGCAGCGTTTTATCATATTAGATACATTTGAGTGTGTTGAAAGTTATGTTATAATGCTACTCTGCGTTCGCTTGGCGGCTACTATGAGACACCAGATCAATATTAGGCATGGTAAAACATGGTACTTGCGGTAAATCAAGAAACCCAGATTTAAACAATAAGACTAACTGTGTTGAGCTATATAACAATGATTCGTTTTCTGTCGATGAATGTATCCAAACAGTTGCTCACCTGTCTAATAAAACACATAATATATTAAAGCGTCTTTGGTGTTTCCATGGTTTCTACAAAATAAAATCGAGGGTAATGCAGGTGTGATGTCATTGATAGGCGATGCACTGACACGGTCCGAGTCCTGGTAAAAATGGATTTAAACATTTGGGATAATTTAAGTACACAAGTCAACAAAATATATAACATTGTTCTAGTGGTTTTTGGATATTTTAATCCCAAAATCTTACATACTGTGCCTTTAATTTACACTATTAGTTAATGTTATTAAGGAATTAATACATGATGATATTTTATTAAAAGCAATTAATATATTACTTAAATCTATTAATCATATAGACTCTTTATTAGTTGCTGCTGATGCAGTAATCATTGGTTAATGGTTTAGTTCTTCATGAGTCATACATTAACACGTGATTATCTATGCATCAGTTAAGCATGAATTAATGCATATTAGTGCACCCGTATTGTAAAGTGTTAATAACTTTTATTTGCTGAGATTGCGTCACGTTGCACATATTTTGGGTTCTTTTATAACCTGCATTCGACACCAAAATCACACTCTTCATAATGTATCTGTGACAGTGTAGCCCGTCTCTATGTAATGTGCCGTTAAAATAGTCTCCTCTGTGTATCTGAGTGGTCTGTGTGCAATCAGGTTCAGTGAGGAGCAGAATGATTCACTCTCATTACACCAAATACAGAATGCGTGAGTCACACATCACATTTTGGCAGGACGGGTAGCTCGGATTTGTAAAAATACTCCTTATTTCCCGCAGGCTTATATTTGCATTAACTGTTTCTGCTTGGCGGCTCTTTAAAGGAACGAGAGAAATTAGGCGACTGGTTTGGAAAGAAAGAGAGAGAGAGGGAGAAGAAGGGAGCAGCTGTGCCGGTCTCATTAGCATAATGTTTTTGTGTTTCAGGGGGCTGTGCGCGTTTGCGCGAGCCCTCGTGCCGTTGCGTGTTTGTTTTGGAGGCCGAGAGATGTGTGTGTTTGTGTGTGCGTGCGTGCGCGAGAGCGCAAAACAAAGACCCGTAACCACTAGTGCCTGGAAGAACAGTGAAAAACACAAACAGCGGAGCACCTGTGTCTGAAGAGCAGGGCCACGAAGAGGAGGCTGAGCGACTCCCCTGAGGTGCAACACACAAAAAGACTTCCTCCGGCGTCTCCAAGCGCATAGGAGAGCTTTATTCTCCCGCTCAAGTGCACTTACATGCCGGTGTTCACACTTACAGACGCTGTGAAATAAACATGTGGAGTCCTGCAGCGGATTTGCATACGACTTAGGCAAATAAATACTGTTGTTTGCCAGCTCTGTCACAAAGAGACGGAAGGGAGACTGAAACGCAAACACAACAAAACTACAATGCTTGCATTATAATGAACGAAGATATCACATTCAGACTACCTTATTGATTATGATAGGGTATAGCATGTAGCTTTCTTGTGCCTGGTGTCCGATTCATTTTAAGGAATATATGTTAAAATCGTTAAAGTCAAAATACAATGAAAACTGCCTGAACTTACTTAGTACTTAGTACATGTTCCTGGCTCAATTTTTTTTAAAAGAAAATATTGTTTGTCCTGACGAACTTCCATTTTTGCTTATGCCACATAGGCCATACTATTAGCTAAAGTTAAAGGGATAGTTCACCCCAAAATGAAAATTCTGTCATTTACTCACCCTCAAGTTGTTCCAGAACTGTATGACTTTCTTCTGCTAAACACAAAAGAAGATATTTTGAAGAGTGTCGGTAGCCAAACAGTTATGGAACACCTTATGGGAAAAAAATAGTATGGAAGTCAATGGGTACCAGCAACTGTTTGGTTGCAAACATTCTTCAAAATATCTTCTTTTGTGTTCAACAGAACAAAGAAACTCGTAGAGCTTTGGAACAACTTGAGGGTGAGTAAATGATGACAGAATTTTTTATTTTTGGGTGAACTATCCCTTTAAGATAGCCAAATAGTTTCTTGTGCGTTATTTTAACAAACTTGTGTGGAATGGTTACTTTTCATGATCTAATCAATCCCCAATCAATTTGTGACTTTTTATTTTGTTTCACTTGAAATGCATCTACTTATGTTAATGGGTTATAAATGTCTTTTCATGCTGACTTTAAACTAGTTCAGAAACATTTGAGTCATCTCTAAAAGTCTTTCCAGAAGCCCAGCATTTTTTTGTCAAGAAGTTGTGTTAAATGTTGCATTTTGCTTCCAACTAACATTTTTATTTCGACATACAGTTCTTATACAGTCTTGCAGTAAATACCAGTGTAATTTTGGTATTATTTATATACTATTTAAGTTTTTATAAATATTTTAATAAAAACTAAAAACTGAATCTAACGGCTTGGTTGAAGGAATTCTGCGTGTAAGCCTTTTCACCATTTCTGTGAAGTTCACTTAATTTATTGATATCTAATTTTAACTCTGACTTCATGAATAATTTGATCGGACTCCAATTTTATGTGACTTCGTTAAATTTGTTACGTTTGTAATTTAACAGCTGATCATAAGATTAGTTGTGATTTCATTTAGATCGTTGATTTTTCTTAGTATCTCTTATTTTCAAATATTCGTTCATCAAGGGACCCGATATCGCACAGAAACTAAGCGTCGCGATTCGCTAGCTCATGGACACAAACTAGCCAGAATAATGATTTCAGAATAATACAAGACAAATCAAGATTAACATTTATTGTGGCCAGACAGAACTTAAATAAAAAATAATTAAACAAGAATCCATGGTACACAACTGATCAGCATAAACAAACAAAATTACAAAGTAATATGAAAATAGTTTTAAAGAGTCCTCCTATCTGGCACAGTGTGTGTGAGTGCCTCTAAGACACTGACATAGCACTGCATGGGGGTTTCTGGCTACATAATTTTTCCCAAATGGCAGTTCTGCCACCCTTCCTTAAATACCCAGACCAGAACAAAAAGGTTGTAAATATTTGCTACACAAACACCTGGTTTCAGGGGAGAGGATCAGATTTGAAGAGACCACTCAAAAAGGAGAACAGAATTCTCATAAGTTTCAGTCTTTCTCATCCTACCAGTGACAGCAGTGAAGTTGAGACCATTTTAACAATCGCATTGAGACCTTTAAAAAGATACCAAACATGAAAGGGAAAAACAATAGATTTACAAGATACATCATCTGTGGTATTACACATTCCGTGACTTGAATCAAGGGGAAGGGAGGGGAGGAGGGAGAGGGGGAGAAGTTTTGGCCAGGGCTAAATCCTACACACTTTCTATGAGATCTTCTTTCCAGATTAGTGAGTTTTATTGTTTTATTTCAGGGGGTTGGATCTCAGTTTTTGTCTTAGCAGTGAAATCAATCCTTACTGTAGTAAAGTATTTTTACTGTTTACGTACATTTATTTTTCTTTGGAAAAGTTTGCACTACATTTCATATTGAATATAATTTAATACTTAATTACATTAAAAGTGTAGTACTTTTTGATAACAAGTAAGAAAGTACTACATTTTTAATGTAATTAAGTATTAAAGGTAAAAAAAAACAAAAAAACGTTTATTTATGAAATGGAGTACAACATTATGCTTTGCAATGTAGTGAGGTAAAAGTTTATATAGTCAGATAAAGTACATATACTTGAAAAATGTACTTGAGTAGAAAGTAAAATGACTTCACTTCTGTCCTCCTCTGAAAAATAGTATGTGAAACAGTATGCTTGCAATGATACACATTTTAACCTTCAGTTGTAAAATGATAATTATAGAAAATGAAGTGTATATAAACTTAAGCTGATTATTAAAATTGGAAGGTCAAGTCAAATGCAGTTCATTGTGGTATACAGGACATCCTATACTGCACTTTTTGGCAAATCTGGGTATTCCGTACGTGCAGAAAATGTTTACAGTATACACAGTCTATATACTGTAAATTTCAGAAATAGTGTGGACATATTCCAAGAGAGAAGAAAGAGGTGTGCCAGCAGTACAGCTGACGCCTGAAGCCCTGCAAGGATTTGCGCTGTATTATTGATAGAGGAGAGTAATTAGACTCTAGTGTAGCACCTGTTTCTGTCCCTGCTAATGTTGTGCCACCTAAAGAAGGCTCTCCCTGGGGCGTGTTCATGATGAATGACATGGTGACAGCTCGGAGTTTCTGACGATCATCACGCCATTCTTCATTATATTTTAATGTCACGGCAATCACTGCCCGCCCCCCCTTCCCAGCCGTCATTGATTGTAATTAAGCTGAACTTCAAAATGATAATTTCATTCCAATCAGGGCTAATGCAGCTATAATGCATATCTCAGATGATAAGTGACCTGTAAAGAAGTGCAGCCTAGCAGGATCCCTTCATCAATTTTATTTCCTCAGGTTTTTCATACCAATACTTACTTTTCAATTGGCCTGGTTCAGGCTCTCTGGTTATCTTCAAGGTTTGCATGGTGTACACAAATATCTCTTTTAACATCTCTTTCTCTGTTTCTTTCTCAATGTGGATAGGTTTGACAGGATGCCAGGTTTAGTTAATGGTTCAGTTGTGGATAACCATGACCAAGCCATGACTGAAGCTCTGGAGCAGTTCTGCAACTCCCCGGAGCAAACGTACGAGCAGTTTCTGTCCACCTTCACGTACCTGACCCCAGGTGAGCATACTGAATGCCACATACATCTTCTTTCCTCTGATACGTCCGTAAATCCTTCGCCTGTGGTCTTCACTGTCGTATCCCATTGCAGAGAACGTGAGGGATCCGCGTTTGACTGCTCCTAGAGGACATGGAGACTCGTCCCACAGAGAGATGGACAGCGGCCGAGAGCGACAAAGAGAGGATGGAGTGACAGAGATGGAGGAGAGCGTAAACCGAAGGATGGGACAGGCAAATCGTTGCTCACCGACTGCTGATCAGGAAGAGGTCACCGCCTTATAGATTTGAACCGCTCAAACCATCAGTCTTTACTGGGAGAGGTTCAGGCAGACCTCTCCTTCCCTTCAATCAAAGATTTAAAAAAAAAAGTATTCTGCATTAGCACCTGCTCTCATTAGCAAACACACACACACACACACACACACACACACACACACACACACACACACACACACACACACACACACACACACACACACACACAACTATCTTTGTGAGGACTCTCTATAGACGTAATGGTTTTTATACTGTACAAACTGTACAGTACTGTACAAACTGTAATCTATCCCCTTACACTTACCCTACCCCTAAACCTACTCATCACACAAAACTTTCTGCATTTTTACATTTTCAAAAAACGAATTCTGTATGATTTATAAGCTTGTTTCCTCATGGGGACCTCAATTTAGGTCCCCACGGTGACACAAGTCCCCATGAGTGCATTCAGGTTGAAGTCCCCACCGGAATAGAAAAACATGTACTCACACACACGTTGTGTTTTCATGTTTTACGGGGACTTTCCATAGACATAATGAGACATTTTCTTCCTGTACAACTGTATATTCTATCCCCTAACCTTAAACCTACCCATCACACAATACTTTCTGAATTTTTACATTTTCAAAAAAACATAATTTAGTCAGATTTATAAGCTGTTTTCCTCATGGGGACCAAAAAACGGATGAAGGATTTTGGATATTGCCATCTTTGTGGGGACATTTTGTCCTCATAACGCAGGGTTTACCTAGACCACACACATGTTGTGTTTTAATGCTTTATGGGGACTTTCTATAGACATAATGATTTTTATACTGAACAAACGGTATATTCTATCCCCTAACCTTAAACCCACCCCTAAACCTACCCATCACGCATAACTTTCTGCATTTTTACATTTTCAAAAAAACATAATTTAGTCCGATTTATTTACGTGGTAGGGGCGTGACATTTTAAGTGGTTGACCAATCACAGCACACTGGTCCTGTTGACCAATCAGAGCACATTGTGCTTTTTGGAAGGAGGCCGATCAGTTTCTTTAGAATGCAACCACATACCAGCACATAACAATTCATTCAGCAACCGTATAGCAGCGCTCTGGCAAAACCAATTTATTACAGTTTTTATAGTTTAGTTTAATTATGGTTATAATGTATGTTGTCATTTTGCTTTTATGACATGCTATTGCATTGTGTTACATACTGTATTTCAATAAACGTGAAAAGACGGATGCGACAGCTTGAGCAGACTTCCAAATGTGCTCTACTACAACAACTCTTCTTCTTCTCAACTTGGTCTCACCCCCTTTGTTGCCTGTTCCCGGGGCCGGGTTTATGTAAATTTTAGGGTTAGTGATGTCACTAACCTGTGAATAAGAGCATTGTAGTCCCTACCAGCCATTTGTTGTAGTCCTTAAAAAAGTGATTTTTGAAAAAAAGAAAATATCTCCCTTTGCTTTGAACTTTGAGCGTTGTAACGTTGTAGATGTTGTTTATGCTCAAACAGCAACATTACACACTAGCTAAAGTTAAACAAGTTAAATATAATCAACCACCCCTTTAAGAGTTATGCTGATTTTTGTACGGTTAAGCACCATTCATATTTTTATCAGAATGCAATGGCCTGGACATATAAACTATAACAACCACATATAAATGTTTAAATTCACTCAGAACCTCTTAGCAATAGCAATGCTCTGGCTCTGCAACTACCTAGCAACCAGATATCAACGTTTAACTTCACTCAGAACATATTATAGCAGCGATCTGGTTTTCTTGAGAATGCAACACCCTAGCAATGCACTGTAACACTAAAAATAGCTTAGAACCTCTTAGCAACCATGTTAGCATTCTAGCTGTGGGCAAGCACCACTCAAAGCACTAAAAAGATTGGCCATTTTTCTTTATTTTCCCTCTTTTTGGTGTATTTCTTCCTCAAGACTTTTGGAATTCTCCTCTCAGCGTATTGAATGGCTTCATTGCGATGTGTATTTTGCTTATCTGTGTCTGTGTGTGTGTGTGTGTGAACGGTGCTTAAGACTCCCGCCTGGCTTGTGTATTGATCTCAGTGGGGCTCTGGTGAGCCACAGCACCAGTTACTGTCAATAACGCAAAGCACATCAGCCAACATCCCAGGCCAGTCAATGCTAAAAAAAAGCCTCTGCATTATTCAGCTCCCTGCCACCAGGAGAGAAAAACAGCTGTATTGATTATAATGTTGTTTTGATTGTAATCACACCGATTCACATAGCTGCTGTCATTTCAGAGCATCGTTAAATGAAATGAGATGAGATGGTGAGTTTATGAGTTTGTGTGTTTGTATAGGTGCTGTTGGATGGCGGTTGTGTTGGAGGAAGACTGGGCGGCCCATCAAGCTCTGCTCCTGACAGACCTGTAAAGGTAAGCTGTCGGGACACTCAAAACCTAACAAGCTACTTACCGAGACAGTATTTTAAGATTGAAAACAACATAAAGTGGCTTGTTTTGTATACACCGATCAGGCATAACATTATGACAGGTGAAGTGAATAACACTGATTATCTCTTCATCACGGCACCTGTTAGTGGGTGGGATAAATTAGGTAGCAAGTGAACATTTTGTCTTCAAAGTTGATGTGTTAGAAGCAGGAAAAATGGGCAAGCGTAAGGATTTGGAGAGTTTGACAAGGGCCAAATTGTCATGGCTAGACGACTGGGTCAGAGCATCTCCAAAACTGCAGCTCTTGTGGGGTGTTCCCGGTCTGCAGTGGTCAGTATCTATCAAAAGTGGAAGGAACTGTGGTGAACCGGCGATAGGGTCATGGGCGGCCAAGGCTCATTGATGCACGTGGGGAGCGACGGCTGGCCCGTGTGGTTCAATCAAACAGACAAGCTACTGTAGCTCAAATTGTAGTTAATGCTGGTTCTGATAGAAAGGTGTCAGAATACACAGTGCATCGCAGTTTGTTGCGTATGGGGCTGCATAGCCATAGACCAGTCAGGCTGCCTATGCTGACCCATGCTCTCCACCACCGAAAGAGCCAACAGTGGGCATGTGAGCATCAGAACTGGACCACGGAGCAATGGAAGAAGGTGTCCTGGTCTGATGAATCACGTTTTCTTTTACATCATGTGCATGGCCGGGTGCGTGTGCGTCACTTATCTGGGAAACACTTATTGGGGACCTTGGGTCCTGCCATCCATGTGGATGTTATTTTGACACCACCTTCCTAAGCATTGTTGCAGACCATGTACACTCTTTCATGGAAACGATATTCCCTGGTGGCTGTGTCTATCAGCAGGATAATGCCCTGCCACAAAGCAAAAATGGTTCAGGAATGGTTTGAGGAGCACAACAACGAGTTTGAGGTGTTGACTTGGCCTCCAAATTCCCCAGATCTCAATCCAATCGAGCATCTGTGGGATGTGCTGAACAAACAAGTCTGATCCACCTTGCAGGACTTAAAGGATTAGTTGCTAACATCTTGGTGCCAGATACCACAGCACACCTTCAGGGGTCTAGTGGAGTCCATTCCTCGATCGGTCAGGGCTGTTTTAGCAGTAAAAGGGGGACCAACACAATATTAGGAAGGTGATCATAATGTTAAGCCTGATCGGTGTATATTCTAAGGCAGCACTGCATATATCTTCCACAGAGAATGCAATCCCAGAATTCAATATGATGCGCTCAGTGAAAATGCAAGCAAGTTGCCTATAAACAGGCTGTTATTTCATTCAGAACTGAACAAGGGCTGTTTATACTTAATGTTTGTGTGTATAAGCTCATTAGAGTATGATAAGCTAGCACTAACACTAACTTATTGGAATAAATTGAGTCAACTTCAATCTAATAAAAAATAAAAATTTTACTCCATCCAATTTTACAATTAAACATTTGTGTTACGCATTTGAACATGCTAATGCTAACTTTAAACTGTTGGAATTAAGACTTCAGTCTAATAAAAAAGACAACATTTGTGTGTGATGCATTTTTAAGCTAATTAGAGTATGCAAAGCTAATAGTAACATTATACTCTGTTGGACTTATTTATTTGTGTGCTATGCATTTTCAAGCTAATTAGCTAATGCTAATGTTAAAGTGTTGGAAATAATCAAGAATTCAATTGAGTAAAAAGGACTTTTACATAATATTTGCCTGTGCTATGCATTTTTAAGATGAAAAGAGTATGCAAAGCTATGTTAATGTTAAACTTGTTGGAATTAGTTGAATCAAGACTTTTTCTAATATAAAAGGACTATTTTACATAATACATTATAGGCTAGTACTTTTTAAGATCATTAACATATGCTAAGCTAACCCATTAACACTGAATATCAAACTTTATTGGAAATGATTGTGAGCCATTAATTGTGAGCCATTAATTAATATTAAATTAATATTATTTTACCTAACATGTGTGTGCTAGGTCTATATTTTTATGCTTATTAGAGTAATGTGTTGTTAGCTTAGCAATATGCTAACATCAAACTATATTTGAATTAGCTGTGAATAATCTTTTGTGTGGAGCTAATTCTAATCAATTCTAAAATATCTTTGTAAAAATCTTTTTTCTTTCCTTGGCAGTTTGATAATTATCTGGGAGATTCGGAGGACGAAGAGGAAAATGTTGACGCTACAGGTGTTTATTTCTTGAAAAAATAAATTTAAATACATGTCACTTTACAGAGAGTCAGTTTAGTTTAGCTAGATTACAGTGGCCTAGATGCACAGTCTATTTAAATTTTTACACGTTTTATTCTTATGTAAAGCACATTGTTGAGAATTCCTGTCATCTTTTTCATATTTCACAACAGCTTCAAATGGAATTGGATCCATCACAAATTCACATAATATTCACATAATACACATTGATCGTGTTGGCATCACCTGTAGTTGTATTTTAAGCGCATCGTGCTCTCATAAATATTCTTTTCATGTCCATATGTAAGGATTGCATGTGCTCTCTTTACCTTTTAATAGGGTTTAGTGGGTATCATGTGCATGCTGTTTTTTTTGTAATTAGAGCTGTCATACAGCTTGATTTAAATATATTACCATTTATTACACATATTCAATGCATGCAAATTCTAAACCGCTCCCTCATCATTAGAGCCGGGGGCAAGCGCTCTCTTGGCGAGGCTTAATGCTCGCTGTGCAGGCTTGTAATGAGTCGCTCTTTTCTGCAGTGCCAGAGAGGCTCATTTAAACTCCAATGACCAGTTTAATACAAAAATAAATAATATAGTTGGACGAAAGAAAGCATCTTTTGATTGGAGAGGTTTACATTTCAGAGCAGGGCTTCCGTGTTTTTTGTTGAGTTTATCTGTGATCAGAAGTGTTAACTGAGAGGAAAGGGTGTATGTAAAAGTCATTAAGTGGTGTGTTTACAATGAAAGTTATATCCACTGAATAACAAAAAAGATGGATGCTGAATTTCACTCTAATTAGCATGAATAATCATGCCTCTGCTTGCTGGGCTTTGGAAAAAAATATCCTTTGCTGGAAGTCGGCAGGTCGCTGTACTGTTGGTTGTAGTGGGTATTTAGTCTTCTGCATAACTTGTCATAGATTTGGGAAATTTGAGTGGAAAATAAAAAATACAAATAAATATTAATTAAAAATATATATTAATTTTGTCGCTGAAAAAATACTTTCCAACCGTTTTATTACTGCAAGTTTGCTAACTGAATTAAAATGATGGAAAAAAACAAAAAAATAATATAATATAAAAAATTATTTTGGTAACCAAAATAAAAATGGGAATTGGCAAAAAATGAATGATTGAAACTATAAGTGAATCATTGAATCATTCAGTCAACCAAACAGATTTGTTCAAAATTTTTGTTGCATTCAGGAACAAAACAAGACTGTCTTTATGAATGAGTCATTGAACCATTCACTTAAACATTGATTCTGTCAAAAACGCTACTGTACTGTACTTAAGGGTTTGGTTCACGGTTAGTTGCATGTGATTATGCATAATTTATAATATTTACTATAGTAACTACATGTAACATACAACAAGGAGTTTTGCTGAATATAACAGCAAAAACGATTTATTCACCATTAAAAGTAACTAAAGCAAACTGCAAAATTTAAGGGGGAAAAAAACAAGGAAAGTGTGAATTTTTCACAACTTTAATAACCTTAATGTGAACTCTGAGACATACAGTACAGGTAAGCAATAATAATGGTCTTTACTTCAGGGTTCAGTGACACGCCAACCATCCAGATGAGGGGAAGGCGGTTCTGGTCAAAGTGAATCGATGCTTAAAAAGAGCTAAGGGTACCTACGGTTTTAATGAAACACGCCTCTGCATGCCGGTCAGGGAGGTTCACGGCGTGTTATAACAGCAACAGCCTTCAGATTCATTAGCTGTGTGAAGCTTCTTTCTGTGTTTCCTTAGTGAGCTGGTTAATGGCCTTGTTTTTGAGACCACCTTGTTTTGAAAACCATGGGTGCATGGGTTTTTTTCTGAGGTGTACAGTCCACAAACACACACTCACATGGTGTTGTATACACTCAAACAAACACGCAGAAATGCATGCTGTACACCCCCAGACGCCTGGTCCTTACCCAGCAGCTGAAACTATGACTTTCACTGTGCCAGTAATTAGCTGTTTAATTAACATTAGCATCAATCGAGCTCTTGCCAGGCCTTATGGCTTTCTCAGTAAGCTACTGCTAAACTCCAGAGATACAGGACATAAAAACAGATTGTTAGCACTTTAATCCTTCCTTTATGACATAAAGTGTAAGTTCACTCAAAATTTACTCATCCTGATGTTGTTTTAGCACATTAATCCTTGCTTTTTGACGTAAAGTGTAAGTTCACTCAAAATGTACTTATCCTGATGTTATTCCAAACTCATAACACTTTTTCTGTAGAACGTGAAAGGATGTTTTTCTGAATCTTTTCCAGAAGGCTCTAAATATAAATCTAATGTGTTTGCGTTCAAATCATCACATTCAAGCTCCTTCTAATCAGTCCCAAGATGAGTGTGAACCAATTATGTTTGACGTCGGTTTGGTCACATCTGTTGTGACGTGTTTTGGTGCTATGTTTGAAGATTTGACTTCTAAAGAGACATTTGCTGAGAAGAACAGACATTTATTTGCACACAAGAAAACTTTTCAAATCTACACATGCACGAAAACTTCTAACATGAATGTTTCTTGTGTGCATGTCGTTTACATTTTTACATGTTTGTAAAAGCCTTTTTTTTTTTTCAAAACTCAAAATTAAAAAAAACTTCCCCAAAGATTTACATTTCAGACTTTCATGCACTGTAAAATCTAATTAGTTAGACTTACTTAAAAAAGCATGCAAAATGATTGCCTTAAAAAACCAAGTAAAGTGAAATAGGAATTGTATGTTGTGCTATCAAAGGCTTAGTTAGTGTAGTTGACTTACACAAGAGTTCTAGTAACTAAAAAAGAACTGTAAAGAGTAATTGATAATTTACTTTAGATTTACTCTTGACTTAGTATAGCTACCATTGTTGTTACCATTGTTGTGTTTTGCTGAATGTTGAAGTCTGTGTGTGACTCAAACATGATCAACTGCAAGATATTGTCACAAATATAGGGATTATATCAACCCAATTTAAAGTTTCACAAGGTGTTTATGACGTAAATGTTAGCAATAAAATTGTAAACGATCATTATACGACATGAAGGGAAGTATTAATTGCTTTTAAAAGGTGATCTAATTTCTGACTAAATCATTAACTATAGTTAACACTGATCACCATAATGGTGAGGTTTTTTTTTTGGCTTGACAAAATGGCACTCAAACCAATCAATTAATCTTAACTTGGGTTTTCTGAGTAAACAAGGCATAGTATGTGAATAGTATAGATTACTAGATTTTTACAGTTAAGTTAAGACATTAAGTAAAGTTAACTCATAAGTGTTAGTTAGAATCACTGTTGGATTTTACAGTTTGTGCGCACAAGATACCTCTAACAGGAACGTTTTTCCGTGTACATTTGCTTTTACATTTGCACAAGAAACTGCTGTATACAAAAAACATTTTTACGACATTTAATTTATTTGCCAAAAATGAGACTTTTTTCAAAATGTCAATTTCAGATTTTTATGTGCGCACACGATACCTCTAACATGAAGGTTTTTCTACTTTTATATTCGCACAAGAAAATGTGTGTGAAAAACATTTTTACGACATTTACATTATTTGCTTAAAATATGCTTGTCTAATCTCTTCCCCAATTATGACTTTTTTTTTATTTAAATTTCAGACTTTCGTGTGCGCACAAAATACCTCTAACATGAACGTTTTTATGCAGATTTTTAAAATGTCTTTTCTGTTCCATGTGAAAAAAGAATTTCAAACAACATGAGGGTGAGTAAATAATGACAGAATTTTCACTGTAAAAGAAGACTGATTGTAAATGACTGCTGATGGACGGCTTTGCGTAAAAGATGCTGATGATTCATGAGTGTCTTGTTGTGTGTTGTCAGTTACATGTGCACTACCGGGTGAGATTGAAGAAGATCTGATAGCTGTTCCCTCTTCATCGCTCTGTCACCACACACTGCTGGAGATCTCCTCTACTTTCACAGACCAGAGGACACACACTCCCAGTGCCACTGAGATTCAGGTACACACAACAACGTCTCTCTCTCTCTCTCTCTCTCTCTCTCTCTCTCTCTCACACACTCTCTCTCTCTGTCTCTCTCTCTCTCTCTCTCTCTCTCTCTCTCTCTCTCTCTCTCTCTCTCTCTCTCTCTCTTTCTCTGAGAACAGTCAAGCTTCAGCAGATGCACTTTTCTGTTACATTTCACAGAGACGCTGTAAAATTCTTAATTAACCTGTAAAATGTTTTTTGTCATTCTAGGATGAAAGTGAGGAGGTTGTTCCTTTCCATCTGGATGAGGACTTTGATTACGATAATGTTGTGCTGTCTGACAGATACGTGATCCAGGAACAGAACGGACCATCTTGAGCTGTAAATGAATGTAAAAGCTTCTAACAGCTCGGATTTTACAGAGTAAAGTCCTTATGATGGTCAGAAATGTTTTTATTTCTGTGTTAATTCTGCAGTTTGCAGAATCTGTTCTACTCAGTAAACTAATGTTAGCATCGCTATCCTCAAAGACACGATCAAATTTACTGTAATACACAGTCCAATGTTACATTTAATTTCAGCTGCAATTAGATGACCAATACCAACTAGAAACTATCAAATCAGCATGAAGTGGTGCCCACAACCCATTTTTCTTCCATAAAGTGACTGACTTCTGTGTGAAGAGAAAATTGCTTTGATGAATCCTTCATAATATGACCAGGAGCATGTTTTTAAAGAGTAAATAGAGTCAATTTAAATTCTATTTTGACTTTAAAAGCACTTTGCATAAACAAAACATATGATGGTGTTCATTTTGTAGTCTGAATCAAATGTCATTGATTATTATTATTGTTATTATTTTACAACTAGCTCGGCTCAGGCGCTTTCATTTTCTGACTCAACAGCTCAAATAGGCGACCTGTGGTGTAACGCTTTTTCTGATGTACTTGGAAAAGTAATTAATTGCTCGTTCTGTCTAACTGCGTTTTATTCACTGGAACAAAACGCTCAGGGACTTTCTTTTTGTTCTCTGTACAAACCTCATAACTTGAATAAAAGCCCACAACATGCTGGTCTATGAAAATAATCTGCCCCCCCCCCCTTTTTCCTTGGACTTGATCGTTTATTTTGACATTTCAGAGAATGTCCGTACGTACCGTGAAATAATTTTTTTTTGCTGTTTCCCAGCATGTTTCCTCTCATTTTCACCACCCCACCATCATTTCTCCTACTTTCAAAGTTCCTTTTCTTTGTACTATGTTACCCTGTGACCCAATGTTTCTAAAGCAACCCAAAAAAACACTTTACTGTTTGTTTATCTGTTACTGACATCAAGGGAGAAATGTTCTTTTTCCCAAAAGTGAACTGCCTACAGAGGGAGCATTTTAAAGCATTTAAATGATGTTGCCTTCTAAGATAACAAATTTTAAGGCAACATTGCATGTATTGTATGTACAGAAGGCAATCTCAGAATATATACTGTATATATACTGTATTATGTTTTGCCTGATCAGTGTGTATATATATATATATATATATATATATATATATATATATATATATATATATATATATATATATATATATATATATATATATATATATATACTGTTCTGCTACTCAGGCAAAACATTATTACCACTGAACGGTGAAGTGAACAACACTGATTATCTCTTTGATTATTAGTTTAAACTAAAGGTTGGACTCGATAGTGTTCCTTACAACTTACAACCATGGATATTGACAACCAGCCAGGAATCGCGTTTCCTGACATTTATATGAGCCTGATTTCAATGCCGGGAAGTACATAAAGCAAATCTGCCTGTGAACGTTTTATATAAATACAGTATAGGTAGGTCTAAAAACCCAGGTGATCACTTATATATCAATGTTATATATATCGTCTTTCCTTCCAGCCCTAAAACTTGTATAGTTTTTGTCTGTGTTTATTTAAAAACATCAAATTAGGCAGAATATACGATGGTAAATATTTGATTGATGAGTGTCAATACAATATATAACAATACAATATATAGGGTATGATTTTACCCCAAAATTCTGACCGGAGCCCAGTTGTTTCAGTGAATTGCAGAGATCCATTTGCTTCTCTTTTCTGTAGCGTTCGGCAGTCTGTAAAAATATACCTCAGATTTCTTGTCAAATCAGTTTGTACAATCTCAAAGCTCTTTCCCGGTTTAGATGTGTTTTGTGTGTTTTTCACTGCATTCACGCTGAAAACCAATGCTTCCACTCAGTCTTTCTGCCACTCAGTGGGCGTATGTTTCCCAGCATGTTTCCTCTCATTTTCACCACCCCATCATAATTTCTCCTACTTTCAAAGTTCCTTTTCTTTGTACCCTGTTACCCTGTGACCCAATGTTTCTAAAGCAACCAAAAAAAAAACACTTTACTGTTTGTTTATCCGTTACTAAAACATCAAGGGAGAAAGCATTGGATTTCATCCAATGCTTCCACTCAGTCTTTCTGCCACTCAGTGGACGTAACCGCAGCGACTCCGGTCAACGGTTAACTATTTAATAGTGAGAACTGGATTCTAAACTAAAGTGTTACCCATTTTTTTATATTTTGATTAGTGATTTTTAGTTTTTTTTTTTTTATAACAATGTGCATTGACAAATAGTAAAAAAAAAGTTAAGTTACTGTTTTACCCCAAAATGTGTGTAATTATGCTTTTTGGAGTAGGCCTATGACACCGTTAGCTTAGCAACATGTTAACATCAAACCAAAGACTTGAGATGGTCACTCATATATTAGGCATCGATCAGCGTTAGAGTTTTTGCACACTGTTTATTTGCCCTGGGCACGCCGCGTTTTAATTGCCTGCTGCGCCTCACGTTTTTGTAGGAGCGCTCTGAGTGCCTAAAGTTGAGAGAAAATCAACTCTTGAGCAGAAAAGTGCCCGATGTCATTCACGTTTTTTTCCATTGTCCAATGGAATAAATGGAGAGGCGGGCCTTCCGTTGTGGTGACGGTTACCTTGATTAGACTGACAGCACAGCTGATTCGGGGGTTGCCTAGCAACATAAAAAAATGCAGCACGTTTTTAAATCTGAAAAACGCACATTCTGTCTGATCGGGGCCTTTCCAGGGCTGTGTCGGAAAACTTAGGCAGCTGACTTGTTGCCTTGCTGCTTTATCAGGCAGTGACTTTGCAGGAAGCGTTTACGCACGAATGTAACTCTCAAAACTGATTTCGCACAGACTTCTGAGGCAGCGTAATAATCTACAGGAAAATAGAGCAAGCTTTGAACTGTTAATGTGTGTAGTATGAATGTAATCCGGACGTAATACATCCACCATGTTGTCGTTATCATGTGACCTACCAGCATCAGTTGCGTTGCTTCACCTCCATTCATAAATCCCCTCCCGTGGCCTCATGGGATAGTAAAGTGTCCATTGAAAGCGACTTCAGAATCTCACCGGTAGTAGTAGGTCATCCGGGGACTTTTCACTTACTGTTTTTCGAATACTGTGTATTCGAACATACTGTGTTGGTGTACTGTTTTGCTATATAGTAGGGAACTATTTAATTTTGCGCCATTGTTCTGAGATGCACGCTTAGGACTTGCACATGCACATTGGCTGGTCCAGCCTGTGTTTTGTCATGATTTGAGCATTTAGAAACAAAATTTATGAGACCACTGTTGTCGGATTTCATTGGTGATTTAAAATAGGAAATTAAATCGTAAGCTTGGTGAACAGCATTGGAGAATTGGATGTTTCCCCCATTCAAAGAGATAGGAAATGTACTTGACTAAAATAGCGGCCAGAGAGGCGTTTCAAAGATGGCCGCCGAGTGAAATTACTTGCCTGAAAGGGACTTTGATCAAACTCCACTGAAATCAATCAAGTCTGTTTTCCAAAACACTATTTGTGCCTACTGTATGTAGAGTGTTGCAAATCATTCACTTATAAGGAGGATCTGTGGCCGTTAATTAAGATTTCACTTAAGAAGGCAGCTGTTTATACAGTTAGACGGCTAGACTTGCGTTTTAGAACAGAGCTAAAGTGTACATATAAAGTGTCCTCTGTCCCTGCAGCCATGCATTTTTAATGTCTGCTTCTGTCATGGTAAGTAATTGGTGGACATAAGGGTTGAATCGAGACCTTTTCAGTGCACTGCGAAGAGCTTATCTGATTTTAAAAGTTAACATGATTGTCAAAATATATAGCCGGCAGAGAAGCTGTTTTGAATATTTATGGTTTCAGGGTTACAAAAATAACTACATTCAGGCTTTATTCTCAGCATGCGATTCAATAGATTTCCACAGAAATTCATCTTTTTGATTCAACTTTACCTTATTTGTCAAAATAAATGATCATTTGCTCATCCTCATATCGTTCCAAACCCATATGATGCTTTTTTCTGTAAAACACATATGAAAAAATATGATTTTTATGAAAAATAAAAAATAAAAACACATAAAAAGTAAGTTGTCCATATGACTTGTGTGCTATATTCCAAGTGCTCTGAAGTCATACACTAGCTTAATGATTTATTTGCTATTCGCCCTCAAAGGCGTTGTTAATTTACTGTAGTATATTTACTATAGCAGGCTATGGTTTAAAATATGTTGCAGGTTTGACATTGAGAGAGAACCAATGACGTTTGATGTTACGGACCTCTAGTTAGCAGCACAGGTGTCATATTTTTAGTCTTAAAGGGTTAGTTCACCCCAAAATCAAAATTCTGTCATTAATTACTCATGTCCTCATTTTGTTTCAAACCCGTAAGACCTTCGCTCATCTTCGGAACACAAATGAAAGGCCCAGAAACGTAGACACCCACATGAAGAAATACTATAGTATATTATAGTAAAATTACTCTAGTAAATACTATAGTGTTTTTGAACCATACTATAGTAAATTGTAGTATATTGTAGACAGTATTTACTACACTTTGTTAATTTACTGTAGTATATTTATAATAGTATGGTTCAAAAAACACTAGGCTATATAGTATTTAGCCTACTAGAGTAGGCCTAATTTTACTATAATATACTATAATATTTTTTCATGCATCATTAAAGTAGGCTAATCCATGTAACTCCAGTGGTTTAACCTCAATTTTATGAACCGACCTAAGTGCTTTGTTTGCTCAAAAGCATAATTGACCACTGTATTTACAAAATATTAATCTCCAACGCGCGTTCACGCATTAACGTCTGCTCTCGCGCCAACACAGCACGCATGCGTCGTGTTTGTAAATAAAGTGGTAAATTATGTTTTTATGCATAAACAAAGCAACTAACCCTTTAATAGACTGTTATGTTTTCATGGAAGAAAACTTATTTTGTGTTCCACAGGAAAAATAACTGCATTGAACAACATGAGGGTGAGTAAATCATTTCCCTTTAAAAACTATAAATGCCCATGGATCTGCTTCGGTCTTGATATGTAATCAAAGGAATGTTTTATACTCTGGCACTGGAAAATAAGTGTTTATTCCACACTTTGTCTTACTCTTATGTTACTTGATTTGCAAAATCAGCTTATTAAAGCAGTTTCTATGACTTGGCCTGGTTGCTAAGCAATAGTAGAGCAATGAAAACGAGCTTTTGGAAGATCGCAGACCACTGCGACGGCAGTGCTTTATCTCGGCTCAAATCATGCCTGCAGCTCTGCATCTGTTCATGATTCGTTTCAGTTGCGCTCAGACCTTGTCCAAAAAGATTTTTGATGTGTGTGTGTGTGTCTGCGAGACCTTTTCCAAGCAGGGTTCAAGTGGCCTACAGTACCAGGTGGATGCTCCTGTTTGCCAGGTGGGGTTCCCGCTGTCACAACCTCAACTCTTTCAGTTAGAGAAACCAGAGAGATTGCGGGAGAGATAAAGAGGGCAACCCCGTTCCCTCCTGCAATATGAGACAGGTGCGTGAGAACGAGAGAAAAAGGGTTTTGTGGGGCACCAACAATCTCTCCCAGGTGATAAAAAGTTAAGAAAGCAGTTAAAAAGATGTTTCTTCAAACTGTTGCTGCTGCTCCAGGCTGGCTGCCAGATTCACTGTTCTACATCCCCAGAAACACAAAACTCAATCATATCCCTAATAGCTCATTAATAGGCTGTTTAAGGTTTGATTATCCATTAATTAAATTAAGGATTTATCAAGGACACGCTCATCCACGAATAATAAAGGATTGAGGCAAATGAAAAAAATTAACTTTCTTTGGGATGAGGCACCTTAACATTAGCCAGTGCTAACCGTGTCTTATTGAACAATTGTTGACTTATATGTCAGTTTCATTAAAATATTCCAGTGGTCATGAAAAACCAGAGAATATTAAGGAATTGTACATTTGTGATTTGTATTAAATTATAAATGAAATCTTAAGAAATCATGGACATATAGTATATATCATTTAATTGTACATTTTATTTAATTATAATTTTTTAAATGTCATTTTAATGTTAATGAAATATATTATAATAACCTCTCTCTCTCTCTCTCTCTCTCTCTCTCTCTCTCTCTCTCTCTATATATATATATATATATATATATATATATATATATAATATATAATTTGTCATTTTAATAAAATAAATAATTTTGTATAATTCAGATTTTCTAATAAGTTATATAGATTATCATATTTATTTTTATTTATTATAATTATCATAATATATATATATATATATATATATATATATATATATATATATATATATATATATATATATATATATATATATATATATATATATATATATACACACACACTTTTACTATGATTTACTACATTTTTTGTGTAAGTAAAAAAATTAAGTAGATCTGAGTAACTGCATTTGGTACATTAACAAATAAAATTGAGTGGAAATAATTGGGGACAAACATTTAAAAACCAATATTTCTGAGTAATATTAACTGTTTTTATTTCTGAGTAATATTAACTTTTATAGTATTAATATTAACTTTTTTTTTATTTTCTCTAAACCTTTGTAAAATACTCCACACAACCACAGGTATACAGGACATTGGTACAGCATGGGTACAGCATATATTACCATTCAACTCAACTCAAACCATCAAGTAAATGATATTCAGAGATTTTATTAAGTTAATAAAGTTAATTATTACTGTGATATTTACTAAGCCACTGAATTATTTTTTAGAGTGTATATATATATTGTGCATATATTAATAGTGCAGAAAGAAACATAATGAACTTTTTTTTTTAAGAATAACATGCATTGATGAATTGTGCAGGGACAGGAATCAGAGACATTTCTTAAAATAGTAAATGGGCCCATTTTATTTTCACATTGTCTTTAAAGCAATTTATTTTTTAACATGGGTGAGAAGAACCAAGTGTGACTTTACCTTCCATGACTCCTCACTGATTGATTTTTTTCCGACTCATTGAGCATATGCTAATTTACTTGCTTGTTCGGTCAGTATCACAACCAGCGTCCAGTAACTGTTGCTTTAATTGAACGTGTCAATCATTTCTAAATTGCTAGAGCAAATCAGACTAAGCGAGCCTTTCTGCACTCTGCATTTTCTTTCTTTTAACTTTTATTTCAGAGTGCCTGCGTTCTGCCCTTGATTAAAGCTGTCGTTCAGCATCCTCTTGAGTTCTTAGCAGCAATATGTGTTTTTTGAGTGAGATGTGGGCTATATTCTTACAGCGTTTCTCTCCTGAGGGTGTCACTGTTGTGTTGCTAGTTGGTCTCAAGACTGTTCTTGTCTGTCTTCCGAGAGCATCATCTGCAGATTTAAGCCCAACCAAGTAACCCACATCCACAAACACACAGTGCATATTTACATAAATCTGCATAAAGAGAACATACAAGGCTTACTTTCTACACTTAAAATGACCACTGAATTATAATTAAACCTTTTTTGATTAGTGTACCTACAGTATACAGCTTATTATTCAATGCAGAGTAAACTATTTTCTATGAATGTGCAAGACTTCCTTTACATTAGCTGCTAAATGGTCTCAGCCTCAGACGTCACGCCCACAGACTGTCTGATGCATATGGCACACAAATTTGGAAACACTTCAGGAGATTCAAAGTCGTCATCTAATTGGTTGAATTCTACAGGATGTCCGGGTGACGTGTGCTGCGTTCTTTAGTGGTCCATCAGCAAACAAAGCCAAACCCCCTCATGGAAGAAGAAAGCTGTCGTGTTTACTGTGACAATGATAGTTTATCGGTATCAACTAAACACTGGATTTTCAAAAGTAGGCTATGTGAAGTTTGTGGCATATACTCTTTAAAATTTGTCCAAGAGTTATACAGCCCGGTCTGTTATTGTAGAGACATCGACGTTACATTTTCACACCCCTAAACATAACGCTGAACTAAACGAACTGTGATTGTTTGCTTTGCATGTTAGTCAGACGGCCTCTGGACGGTCCTTGGCATATGAAAGCTGTTATAGAGACCGTCTGGCTATGTGAGACTAACTGCTAAATAACAACAAAATTCAGTAAACGGTAAAACTGTTTATGTTACAAACAATGTTTATGAGTAACAACAATAAATCAAACTAATATAATAACAAATACCAGTTTACAAAATAAAGTAGCATAATGTACTGTTTTGTACAGCTAAAATAACTGGAAGCGTCTGACACCAAAAGCCTCATACATTCAAGTTAAAAATGGCTGTGCCCGCTCTTATGTAATATCTGGAGAACGCTAACTGTTAGCGCTCTCATTCATCTCAATTGCAGTTGCTCAGCTAGTGCTGGACCTGGAAATATAGACATCTGGCAACTTTAACCCCTTGACCCCACATTTTCCTCACAGACACAGTGCCCACTATTGATTAAGATAGATGCTAACTAGCTAACAGTGTCCTCTACTGATTCAGATAGATGCTAACTAGCTAACAATGTCCACTACTGATTCAGATAGATGCTAACTAGCTAACAATGTCCACTACTGATTCAGATAGGTGCTAACTAGCTAACAATGTCCATTACTGATTCAGATAGATGCTAACTAGCTAACAATGTCCAATACTGATTCAGATAGATGCTAACTAGTGACAATGCCCGCTATTTCTTCACTTAGATGCTAACTAGTGAAAACATGCTGACTTCCTGAGTGAGGTGATTACTGTAGGCTATAAATTGTATTCCATGTTAAAAATGATAGATAATGAAACTAGCCAAATTAACTGAATAAAATAGTGTTTCTAATCAAATCTGTGGGTTTTAATTAAAAAAGTGGCTAAAACAAGCTAGCCACAAATAAATAATAGGGAATGTTCTCAGAACTTTGGGTAACATTCTGGCAAGGTTCTCTCAAGTTATGAACAAACATTCTTCCAGTAACGTTAACAGTTAGCTAAACAGTAACATTCATTCATGGAACGTTTTTTTTTCAGGAAACATATTAGTTGGATGTTCTTCTAACATTTATAAATGTTACTGCATGTGTCAGAATGGTCAGAAAACATTCAAATGTAACGTTCCCATAATGTTTAAAAAATGGAATGTTTCCTTAAAGGGATAGTTCACCCAAAAATGAAAATTCAAGAGGCTGCCGAGATCTGCTTGGTTACAAACATTCTTCCAAATATCTTCCTTTGTGTTCAGCAGAAGAAAGAAATGTATACAGGTTTGGAACAACTTGAGAGTAAGTAAATGATGACAGAATTTTTGGGTGAACTATCAGTTTAACGTTAGCACAACCAAGAAAAACTTTTTTAAAACATAAAAAAAAACCTCATTCAGAAATAATGTTTTCATAACCTAATGGAAATTTTAGCAAAACATTCTTAGAACATATTTTTGTTAGCTGCATGGGATGAAACCTCCTCCATGTTGTTCTTTGACCACATAAAAGCTAACCATAATTTGATTGGTTGTGAATGGCATGTTGAAAAGATCTTTTTATTTTTCCACAGTGTTTTTTACATGATGTACATGATGTTCCATTGACAATGAACTTGAAACTTGTGGTTATTGCGTAGCATGTAAAACAGTCTTAACTGTAAACACAGGAAACCACTCTTAAATGCGGCTTTTCTGGTCTTAGTTTTGCTAAGCTGTAAATCAACCATCCAGGGCTAATCAGGTCAGTACAGAGGGCTTTAAACTTTGTGCCGCCCAACAAATCCATATAACGTATAAATGCTTCCTCTGGGGCCTTGACTAGCATTCAGTGCCCTTGATGAATCGCACTATTGCAGAACGTACGGCGTACACCTCAGGAAAATCTGCTGGCAGGAGCTTATTCGTCTGAATATTCCCTCCGATAATGCGGCCGGCTAGTGGGCAGCCCAGTAGCACTGCTGGAACATTAATTCAGACAGATGCAGACACCAAAGGTTCAATTCCCCTTCATTTTCTGCCTTATTCTTCCACAGAGCTGAGGGATGTGGAGCCTGCTGGGTATGGAATGGACGCCATTTGCATCTATGCGCCGAATGAAATCACATTTAGATGCTAATTACGTACATACAGAAGGGTGCTGGTTGTCCGTACATGTGTATGCCAGTGTTGGAGAGTTACAAACTTAAAGCATAAAAGCTACTTAAAGGAATAGTTCACTACAACCTGAATATTCAAAATCACCCTAATTGTTCTGATATTTATGCAAAAAGCTAGCAATGTAGTTAGCCATGTTTTTAGTAACTTCTAGGTTAGCCAATTTTTAGTGCTATCAAGACTGTAATTTAACTACTTAAAAATTGAAGCTTTGCTAAGCTACTCCCAATTTAAAGTAGCTTCACCAACAAAGTGCCGCAGGAAGGAGTCTCATCTACTCACTAGTCCGCTTTTACAGCCTTGTGTTTATACTTGCGCTCTTGCAAAGTATTCTAACTCAAACTTTCCAACTTGAAGATTTTAAATAACTACTGAAAGAGTTGTCTGAAGTAGTGCGATCATTGTGTTGTTCGTTTATACCCTAACTTTAGCTTTTTGCTACCAATTGTATTCCAGCCAATATTTCATTGTGGCCGTGATATGGGCTTGAGGTATATGTTTGTCCATGGGTTCCATGTCGGCCCTATCTGAACTCGCCCCAGTATGGGCCCTACATGTGTTTGTCTATGGGTTCCATGTCGGCCCTATCTGAATTCGCCCCACTATGGGCCCTACATGGGTTTGTCTATGGGTTCCATGTCGGCCCTATCTGAATTTGCCCCAGTATGGGCCCTACATGCGTTTGTCCATGGGTTCCATGTCGGCCCTACCTGAATTTGCCCCAGTTTGGGCCCTACATGGGTTTGTCCATGGGTTCCATGTTGGCCCAATCAGAATTTTCCCAATATGGGCCCTACAAGGGTTTGTCCATGGATTCCATGTCGGCCTTATCTGAATAAGCCCCAGTATGGGCCCTACATGGGTTTGTCCATGGGTTCCATGTCGGCCCAATCTGAATTTGCCCCAGTATGGGCAGAAATGGAACCAAAAAACAAACCCATTTAGCGCCCATACAGGGGCAAATTCAGAAGGGGCCAACACGGAACCCATATCATGCATACATTGGCCTTACCATGAACTGTTGGCTGGGATTTAGGCTTCAAAATTTGTAAAAGTTGTTAATTTATGGAGATTGCCATTGTTAACCAAACGTGTAAGAATCATAAACTTTGTTTGGTCACAGAGCTCATTTTCTGCCCACCCAAAAATCAATGGAAAAATCCTATTGGCTTTTGTTGAGGGAACCAGGGTGATTCTAACTTCCATATTGGCCTACAAAATTATGTCATCCCTGCGGCACTCAACTAGTGAAAACAAGAGCAATGTGCCTTGTGCTAAAATAAGACCAAAAGATCTTGAAAAGTAAGAAAAGTATCAGTGCACAGGGATTGTGTACTGTCATGACTTTCACGCCTTTGCCAATCTGCCACCATGAATAAATAATCTGCCAGGAACGTCAGGGAAGACAAAACTCGCCTGGCTCAAGGTTGAGTGCTCTCCTGAACGACGATATTGAGGGTCTTGGAAGAACAATGACTAAATTAACAGTGCAGCCTTTGAGTATTCTATTTTTTTCATCTTCTCCTCACTGCATTATTGCAGTAATGGCTCTTGGTGCCAAATCCCTTGATGGATTCCTGTGGGAGAGCTTGGATTAATGGAACGGCGGTGCTGAGATTTATGCCGGTTTCCTTTCATGAGGTTTTACAGTAGAGGAAAACAGGAGTTAACATTGCCTGTGTGTTATTCGATTGTATTTCGCCATATGCGTCTCCACGCCTGTGTCCGGCACTCAGGTTGCATTGATTTACAACAGGTGAAATCACAGCGCAATAAAAGCCTTTGATAATAAAGCATCATGCCGCAGGAGAGAGAGAGAGAGAGAGAGAAAGAGGGACGGGAGATAGAGGAGGGGAAGGTCTGATGATCTCCAAAGCTGTTTATGTAAATTCTCTCTCATTCCCCTCAGGGTTGGCAGTCACCTTGCCAAGGCCCAGTTAGGCGGCGTTGGCCTGGCTGCCTTCACGCGGCTGCCCTCCACAGTTGGAGAGGGAGCAACATGGGGGCTCAGCACCTCCGTGAGCTGGGATTTGGTGCTGGATCAGTCCGTGCGAGCCGGGGGAATGCGTAACGCAGCATGTGGCGAACTTCTAAAAATCTCTCCTTTGCTCTCTCCCTCCTTCGCCACTTTCTCCCAGTGGCATAGTGAAGGGATGACATTGGGAAAACCTTTGAGTTTGGGGTAAAAACAGACATTGTAATCTTGAAGAACCATGCAAAAGCACATCAAAATAAATCCTGTGAAAAGATAATCTCGGTGGCATTTACTCAGCGACTACGGGACAGTCTCACATCTCTACCCTGAAGAAAACACAAAGTTCTTTTTGAATTTTCATTGGTTTATTGACCCGTTTTGAGCAAACGCAACTTTTATAACCAAGTAAGACCAATAAAATATGGGCTGGAATGTTTGTAGCATTTGCACTCTATTTAATGTTTTAGTATTTGCAAGTTTTACATCTAAGAGTGACCTAGATAAATCTATTTGAGTTTACTTAATGGAATGACTTTATAATTACCAGTAGATTCTCTTTAAAAAATAATTCTTGAGGTTGACCGTACAGTTTATTGTCTTTGCATTTAGTGTACTGTTGTTTTCTTGAAAGCAAGAAAAATAGCAGCAGCAGAATGATAAAACACTGTCTATTTAAAGCATCAATTACATTGATGCTCATCCTTTGTTTTGGTTGAACTAGTGCTAAAAAGCTTCCTGTCCTTGTCTGTAAGTGTTAAAGAAATATTAAATTGCCAAATTATACACCAAAATTATAACTTAGAGGCAGGATATAACTTGAACTTATCAAGAGAACATATAAACTCTCACAGGCTGTGTGCAAAATCGCCCCCATATCCTTAAATAGAGCACTATTTGAGGGACAGCCATTTATAGTGGTATCTGAAACCATAGTGCACGTTATCGAGTGCACTCATTCAGTCCCACAATGCACTGCAATAACGAGTGTACGACTCAACGGCTGCTAGATAATACACATAATGCGCTGTGGCAGTCATGTCGAATAAATTCTGAAGATTGCACTCCGTGTCAAAATTAGCTCACTCATTTTCATTCACTCCTTCAAGTGGACTATATTAGTGGAGTAATGTAGGGAATAGTGAATGAGGGTGTAGGGGGCAATTTTGAACACAGCTATAGTTTCCAGAAAATGTGTTATGCATAGAGTAACTGAAGATGTGGTGCTCCATACCTGGTGGGTTTAGCAGAGAGACTGAGAGAGGTTATTGTATTGATTGGTGTAAAAAGCAGAATAAGAGTAAAACATTTAAGGCCTTGGAGTTAATATCTGGCTAGTTAGGCTGCAATTAACTCCACTTTTAGACATACACTTTCTAAAATTTCCCTAAACACTTTCCCTCAGGGAAACCCTGCCACCATTTTGAAATGTTCAATTTCGTCAAGAGGATGAGGGAAGTATCTTTGGACAGACCCTCGACCCCTGGATTTTGACAGAGGGAGCGAGTCTACTCATGTTTACACTTCAGGCAGCTCCATAGACCACAATGCAAAACGATTGTGAAGTCACAACAGCAACTTGCAGTGCTCGCACTTAAAGGTGCTGTATATAAGAATGACAGCTAGTGGTTGAAATGGGTACTGCAGTCCAAATTCAAAATATTGTTTGCCCCGCCCCTTCCTCCTCAGACTCAATGCTCATGCTGATTGCCAGTTTGAGGACACGCAACAGGAAGGAGCGCAATTGACAATGGAAGGTGAGTAGACTCGCACACTAAGTTGATGAGTTTTAATGTGCTTCCGTTTATAGAGATGTTTAGATGGATGCCGAGGCTTTTTAGGTCGGGTAGAATCTGCAGTATCTGACCCAGTTTGTTTGCTGGCTTCCATGGCTGTTTTCCGCCAACTGGCAACCTGTGGTATCGAAATACTATCGGGTAAATTGGCAATGTGCGGTATCGCACAGACCAAAACAAAAACAGACATTCCGACACGGAACACACATTTCAAAGTAAAATAATTGGCTGTAGCATTGTTTTTCAGAGAATCTAGCATGTGAACTTAGCATGTTTCCTAAATATCTGCAAACATATTGTGGTATTTTTATGCTTACAGTAAGTCAAAAACTTACATACAGCACCTTTAATTTACCCACAAGTGAACAAGGGCATTCCATTTAAACCCATTGCAAGTGGGCACTTGTGCAATGTAAGTAATGACGTACATTTCAGTGAACGAGACAGAGGAAAGTTAGTGAGGGAAGGGCATAACAAAAGCGGATTAATAAAAGTGAATACATTTTTTCAGTTTTACATGTTAAAAATATCTCACACAGTGCAGCATCAGTTTTTTTCTGTCATCTTTTTGCTTGCGCAGCAGTATATGATCATGCTATCATTCATTCAAATGCTATTAAACCATTCAAGCGTGATAAGATGCATAAAAGAACTCAAATCTTTACTGGCACGCTGTCTTTGAAGCGGCTCTTTGGGAACAAACACCTGAAAAGCGCGCACTTGAGTTCTTTTGCGCTTGAATGGACAAAATTATGGCAAAAAATGTTTCCTGGTAAGCACAATCTTAAAGGCACACGCCGACTTTTTGGGACTTTAGCTGATTCACCGTATCCCCCAGAGTTAGATAAGTCCATACATACCGTTCTCAGCTCTGTGCGTGCCATAACTCTGTCTGACGCACCCACCGCTAGCGTAGCTTAGCACAAAGACTGGAGGTAAACGGCTCCATCTAGCCTACTGCTCAATAAATGACAAAATAACGCCAACATTTTCCTATTTACATGTTGTGATGTGTATATGTGTATATATTCACAGCGTGTACAAATAACAAGGTCACATGAGACACAGCCATCTTCTAACCGTATACATACTGGGAACTAATTTCTCAGAAGGCGAGGCACTGCTACTTCAGCGGAGTGTTTTGCTCATTCTGATTCTCCCCTCGACCTCAGTCTGTTCGGCAACTTGTATATCAGCTTCCAAAATTTGTAACTCCTCGTCTGTGTATTCTGGCTCAAAACGATATGGTTCTGGATTTTGGTTTGATACCAAGTAAAGATCCTCGGACAATTCCTCAAAGTCAGCCATGATCACCAGTCACGTTCGCTACTAGCTACCTAGTCACGTTGGTTTTGTTGACAGAAGTAATAACAGTGCTTCTCAGGTGCTGCAAGAATGTTTGTAGCTTTAATAAGGATTAATCTATTAATCTTTTTGTGCATTTTAGCAGGGCAGTAAAAATCTGAACGCACGCCTGGAAAAAACCTTAGCGTTGAGCCCTGATATATTAAAGGCACAGCTAAATGTGACATTTATTACAATGGGTTTATGTGAAGATTGTTTTAAGTTCACTTAAATTAAAAGTTGTTATATATTTTTTTAAAGCCTATTAAATGATAAAATCGATAGCTTTCTATTATACTGTAATGCTGAATGGCTATAATTAATGGCTAAAATTGATTAAAAAAAATCCATGTAATAGAGACATTAGTATTGGTATCAGTAATATTGGCCTTTATTCATAGTGCTTAGTAAAAAGATGAATTTGAACAAATATTTAAAATATACTGTCTTTATATAACTATGTTGTTTCTACATTATTGTGGAGATTAAATGTGAAAGTATTACAACATAAAGTAAAATTCTTTAATGTTAGGCGTGATTAATTACAGCAAAATGTTTTATATATATATATATATATATATATATATATATATATATATATATATATATATATATATATATATATATATATATATATATATATATACCTGTATTATTTCATTATCCTCTCAACAATATATGCAACTCGCACATCTTAAGCAGATGCTAACTTCTCGCCTTTTCAGGGTCGCACAATTACCAGGGTGTCACAATTATTAAACGGCACATATAGTTTGTTATAGACCTCATGAAAGAAAAGGCCAGAGATTTCGAGTTGTATTTAAAATTGCATTTAGTTTAGCGATATGTATCGGCTGCATATATAAGCTCTCGGGTCCCTAACGGTGAGTCGGAGGGTGCCGTAGCGCACAGGAAATGAGACCTGCTTCTTTTTCATTTCCCTGCTTCAGTAGTCCCCTCCTTCTAACTCAATACAGGCCATGTTCAGCCCGGCCCTTCGATTAGATCTCGCTGTTCTGATCCCGGCGAGGTGGGACCGACTCTGTAATCACATATCTAATCTGTGTCATATATTTTATATGTGTATGTAATATCTGTTGGTAAATGCCAGGCTCACAGACTGCATGATTGAGATCCCGGCCGAGAGGACGCCTGGGTGATTGATTCCTACCCTCGCTATGGCGACTGAATGATTGGATGAGGTGATTGACAGTTGAGGGGTTTTAAATGGGCTGGACCTGGATGAAAGTGCGTCAAGCTGAGAGAAAGAGAGAATCGTAACATACTGTCCTCTATGGGGCTTATATCATTTATTCTTCTTTTCTCCTTTGCTTAATGAACTGGCTGTGTTTCTCGTTCTCCCACACGGTATCCGATAGTGTGGAGGCTGAGATGGTCCTCATCTAGTTAAAGTAAATATACAGTCCTCAAGTCCTTCATCCATTGATTCCTCCTTATATCACATGACAAATCCCCTCCGGTCCCGAACAGCCGCTTACATTCCTCAGAAACAGGACTGAGGTGGAAAATGAAATATTACCAATTTTCATATCTTAATTTATCATGCAAACACAGATCTGTGTGGGGAGCCAGAGACGCTTATCTTCTATCTCTCTCTCTCTCTTGCTCTACTGTATGTCGGTTTCTGTGTATCAGGTTTTCAATTTAGCTTCATTAGCATAGCATATATACAGTGGGGTCCAAAAGTTGGAGACCACATATTTACTTTTTTTTTATTTATTTAAAACAAATGTTTTCATTACAAATAATAATGAAAAGTTGATGTAAAAAGATGTCTTTGTAGGTTGCATGACAGCAGCATTCAATGTAACGAATCTGATTATTTAAATGTAAAATTTAAATTTGGAATCACAAACAAAAATTGTGACAACCTCAGAGCTCTCATGTTTCTGTCATCAGTAGTTTATGCGTTTTTTAAATTTATATATATATATATATATATATATATATATATATATATATATATATATATATATATAAAAAATTTCTTTGTTTCTTCCTTTCTTTTTTTTCTTCCAAAGCAATATTGTTGTACTCTATTGTAAGAACAGTAGCTGGCACAACTAGAGATTACAGTATGTTTGATTTCGTAAACATGCAGGTGAAAAACTAAAGCAAGAACTGTAAATTCCCATATAGACATGTCTGGGACTTTTGTTTTCGTGGTGAATTATGACCTGGGGATTTCTTGACATTGTTTCTGAGATTCATATAAAAAGAAACTTAATTCTTTTAATTTGTGTAAATGTTGACTGTCTGTAGCATTCTGAGAGATATTTTGGTGCCCAATACAATAAAATATATTGGAACTTAAACGAAACCTTAATGAAAAACAGACAAAACAGTTTTTACAAGAAAAGAGGGGAATTGAGTAACGACTTTGTATTGATACTGTTTGAGTGTGTGTGTGTGTGTTTGTGTGTGTGTGGTTCATGTAAACCCTACGTTATGGGGACAAAATGTCCCCACAAAGATGGCAATATCCAAATCCATGATTATAAATCATACTAAGTGATGTTTTTTGAAAATGTAAAAATGCAGGACATTTTCTGTAATTGGTAGGTGTAGGGTATAAAATATACAGTAACATGAAAACCCATTGTGTGTGTGAGAGAGAGTGAGAGTGAGAGGTTACACACTGCAGGTGTCCTGTCATTACTGTAAATGAGGCAGAAGGGAATTTTTTGGTTTTGTGTGCTGCTTATTAACCTTTAAGCCAAAGATGAAAAGGTTACCATGTTTCTCATTCCCCATCCTGTGTTCTTTTGTATACCTAGTGTTACTGTATTTACCTTATTTTACAACACATTTTTATATACATATTATATACATGTTTAATTACGCACACACACACACACACATATATATTTTTTATATATATTAAAAAAATTATATAATTTCATATAATTGTTCATTGTTATGTTGCTTGGCAACCATATACAAGCTATTGAACCATATTAATTGGCAAAAGCATTGTTTATTGTGATCATAATCATTATTAATTAATTGTTAATATAGCAGAAATTTCATTAAAGCAATAAGCCACCCGAGGTACATTACAATGTCCAATAGAGCATTATTGTCAAACATTTTGATTTAATGAATGGCATAATAATCTAATTCATCACAGTTAATTCCATATATCAATATTTGCTGGGAGCCCCTAAAATACAACGAAAATGTTGAATTTATATATTTATTTATATATATATATAGATAGATAGATAGATAGATAGATGGATAGATGGATAGATAGTTAACCAAGTCCCCCCAAGTATCCAATTTATGGCTCTGACTGATATGTGCCAAAGGATAAGGTGATATTTTGGATCGGGCGAGAGCCTTCGTGGTAAAGAGATGGGGAAGAAAAGCTGCCAGGCAGACAAAGAAAGAAAAGAAGCAGGACCCTCTTAAGAACCTGATTGAGAACAGGAGAAAATCAATCAACTGAGCCCCTGTGATTGACAGGCTGGCAAGGTGTTTTCTGCAGAGGTGTCAAATGCTGCACAATTGCGATTTCTCTCCCCCATCCCTCGCTCTCTCCGTCTCTTTAGTGTCCGTCACCCTTTTATTCACATATCATCATTCCGTCCATCTCACCCAAATTACTCTTCTATCTCCTCCACAATGTCTCCACTCGCCACACTTCTCTCTCACACTTCTCTCCATCCGCCCTTTGCAATCTCTCTCCTCTCTTGTTTCTGGAGGAAGACTCTCGCATTTAGGAGTGCTGACTGACACTCCTTTAATCTTGTTGCTCTGCAACCTTCATGGGAGAGGAAGGGATGTGTTCTTCACACATACGCACGAACAAAGCAGCACACCTCCCCTCCTTTCTGCTTTCCAAGCCTATTTGTTTTCCGTAATATCACGCCGCACTGAGGAACAGAGACAGGAAATGGCATCGTACATCTCCTTGAGATTCTGCCCTTAATCTTGAAATAACACCTAAAGAAGTGTGATGGAATATATGGACATTTTAATTTAACATATTTCAACTTTTCCTTCTGTAAGGCCCCTTTGTTGTACACTTTGTACTTTAAGAAACTTTCCTCTCTCCCATTTTGGTCTAAAACCCGTGCATGCTTTCATCCTCACCTAGAGCAGTAACTGAGTGACTTTGTTCAGATTATATGTAACATGCTTTTGTCAAAAGTCTTAGCTTTCATGCCATGACATGAGCTTTTACTGAAGTTATAGCTTCTAAAGGCTGCTCAGATTACATGCATGCTCAAATATAATTGTAGTTTATCTGACACTTTTATCTTATATTAGTACAATTAAAGATAAAAAGACATTCTATAATATTACAATGGTTGAAAGAAGCCACCTCTTGTATCATCTTTGGTTACTTCCCAAATAAGCTACTTCCTAGAGCGCCATCTCCTGGCGGACGCCGATTTAACGCACCAATTTTAAGTTGTAACGAAAAAAATTACAGTTTTACTCATAAAATCTTGCCTGACGAGAAAGAGAAACATTTTCCCCTCACAATATTTCAACAGTAAAGTCTCGTGCTCTTTTTCTCCCTATCAGCTGTTTGGGATCTGCAGCCTGACAACAGAATAAACCATGTATTAATATAATTTTAATATGTACGTAGATAACCCTTTCACGATGATGTGTGCAAAAAATGTATGAGCTATTCAAAAATTTACTTCGAAAACTTGGGGTCATTTCTGAGCTTTCACGTCATCATTGTGCTAAGATGGCAGTACCAAGAAATAAATGTGTGAGGTCACATGACCAAACTACCCAACAATGTTAGACCTGCCCAGAACTCATGTAGACATCTTACATTTGCATTATAAATGAACATTTGCTTCAGGAAGTTGCTTTTTAATACCACACTAAAATATGTGAGGAAACTTTGCGGTCACAATTGTGACCGGTGGGATTAAATGGGTTAAGTTCAACACCCGCACGCGCGGCTTGCCTATGACTCAGTACTGCAGGTAAATAAATGTTTTCACCAAAAACTGTATCAAATCGCACGTAAATTACCAAAGTTCTTAAGCAGTGAATGTTTTTAACTTTTACATAGCATGCAAATTAACAGTAAGTAAACATTCAATAACACAATGTCTAATACTAAGTGGTAGCTATTGATATTATTATTACCAATGACTTCACTGTATCATTTTACTGTCATGGCAGGCTACTTTGTTTGAAAGACAATTTTGAAACGTCTGTGTTCTACCATTAATACTTTATAGATGCTTTAAGTGCATGTTTAGGCCTACGTTCTGTTTATGCCATGTTTAATTCTGTTTATGGTTATATGTCTGTCAGGTTTGGGGAGTAACGGAATACATGTAATGGCGTTACGTGATCAGGATACAAAAAATGGTTCTAATTCATTACAGTTACATAAAAAAAACTAAGTAATCAGAATACAGTTATAATGTATATATAAATGGGAATACTTTCAGGATTACAATGGTTTAAAACCAAATAAATTAGTATTTGACATCATAACGCTATATTAAGCACTGCTTGATTATAGTTCCTGGACATGGAGACTACATGCATCTTTTGTAACACAGAAGAACAATCAATAAAACATTTATGTTTAATATTTGATATTTAAATTCACAAAATTAAAGATTCGACTTTCTGGTAAAGATATATTTTTGTTATACAAAAGTTTGGAGCAAAATGTGGTGGTTAACTTAATAATTATGTATGGAAAATACATAAAAAGAAAAAATTATTGTTCCTGGTTCTGTGTCCAGTCATGACTCACGTCAGCCACCTGCTGGTGCATGCGCAAGTAACACCTGTCTACAATCATTCTCCTCAGGGTCAAAGTATACTTCACTCGCGTACGCGAGGGTCAGCGTACAGTGCGCGCGTACTGAATGCGCACCACCGGATTTTTGTAACCGTGCGTACTTTGCACATGCGTATTTATTTTTTTTGCAGTATTTACATGGTTTGTAACTCGTGGCGAGAGATTGCTCAAAACTGCGCGTGCGGCGAACGCCCGTGTATGCGTCAAAAGAAGTATACTTGTGTGCGCTCGACTGTGCGCATACCTTCGCGTAGGCGTAAAAATGAAGTATACTTTCAGCTTCAGACGCAGGTTGAGATGCAGCTAAGTTATCAATTACGATGTTATTAATTGCGAAAAACTTTTGAAATCATGTCTGGAAATTTCACAGTTATTTTGTTTTCAAAGAGGAAAAAAAACCCAACATAGTTAGCGCAAACCATGATTTCCAGCTATGAAGACGCTTTCATTATCAAAGGACAAACTTAAACATTCGCAGGTACGAATAGCACGAAAATCATGTTAGCTAAAATGTAGTGTTTGTGACACAATTGCTTAGTTTTAATAGTTTTTTAAAATTCATAGTCAAAAGTAATTTGATGTTGCTTTTTACCGGACTTTATTTACATATGTGACCTTAAAGGAATCCAAAAGTAATCAGATTACTTTCATATTGTGATGCTTGGATTACGTTACTGAATACTTTTTTATGAAGTAATTTGTTACTGTAACGGAATACATTGTAAAAGTAACCCTCCCAACCCTGCTGTTTATGAATCCATTGCACATCCATCTTTGTTTGTCCATGTAAATGTTTCTTCAGCGACCATTTGTAAAGGGCTTTAAACAGAGTGAAACTTAATAGCCTATAATAATTAATATTATTTCCCAAATCTTTAACTATAGGTCACAGTAGGCCTACCTGAAGTGATGTGTCTTTGGTGAACTTTCAAATGAAAACATATAAACAGAAATGAAAACATCAGTTCTTCTCACTAAGCATTGTTGCATTATAGATGTCATATACTGTATGTCAGTGTCATTTGATAAAAAAGCACTGGATCTAAATGGGCCTGAAACATGTCCACATGCCAAGCTCATGATGCCTGTAATATGGCTTAAATATAGGTGTAAACACTTCACTCTTTTTGTTTTCTTTTTAGTTTTGCTTCTGCGAGACACAAAGTGAATGCACAGCGGCTTTTACAGTGCTTTTATTCTGTCAGCAGCTAATGGCAGAGTCCTCTGAGCGGCTGCTTTTGAAACCGAAGGACGTTGCGATGGCTCGGTTGTTATTGCCAGACTTCCTTTCCAGCAGCCTTTGCTCTGTTTAGAACGGGATGGAAAGGGCTTCTGGCAGCTGTTCCGATTGTACGGCTTGCATGAGAGACCTCTGTGCTCGGCATCCGAGGATAACATCTGTCACTCATCCAGCACTTTAAGACAATGAGTACAAAGAAGATGTATTGATTCTGAACGCAGTGTGCCCTGCTGGCCGGACCTGTGACGGGAAAGTTTGCCTAATATTGTAATAGGAAGAATACTGAATAATGTGTTTCAGTAGGGGAAACATCATTTTTAAGAAGCCAGGATTTATCAGACAAGTTTAAAAGGCATTCACCCTATTGACAGTGAGAGATAGTTTTTCATCCACGGGACTTATGGCATACATCTTTTTTTTCATTTAAAGCTAACGTAGAGATGTTATCCCGCAGAGACCCGAAACCATTGAATTTTGAGCTGAGGGCTGAATGCAAAGCGATATAACTAGGCCACCGATGCTGTTTTGTTTCAGAACGTGGATTAACTACAGCATCGGGAACAAGAAACTGCTTTCTGAAAGGGCTATATTTGTTTTTCTTAAATCTCTGAAGCCCATTTGACATTTCGATAAAGTTTTGATAAATGCTTTGGGGTGAAGATGGTACTGAGGTGACATCTTGCTTCCTAAAATGGATCAAAGCAGGCAAGTTTTCCTTAAGCTTCCTGCAGATTTGTTTTACTTTTTTTTGTTATGAGCGGTGCGAAATCGAGCGGTTCAAAAAGAAAAATATGAGAGGTGACTTGTTCTTTTGTTTTTTAAGATGCAAACACCAACAATAGCATCCAACCCACGAGTGTGACTGTTCTTGGCCCTATTGCTTTTGTTGATAAATTAAACCTTTTTTTCTTGTGTGATTTTGCACCACCCCCGAGAGAATGAGAATGTCCTTTCGCCCGTGTGTGGTGGCACTTTGCTGTGAAATTGGAATGAGTCACTGTTGTGCATTGACTAGATGTATCAGCTCTGTGGTGATGTGACTAGTACAACACAACTTGTTTAAAGAAATAGTTCAATCAAAAATGTAAATTGTTGCTGTGGAACATGCCCAAAAGAAGAGTTTTGGCAGAATGTTCACACTGCACTTAAATCTCATATGTACTACTTCATATTTAAAGTTTAAACTCCTGTGAAGCAATAAACAATGGGGTTTGGTATCATATTTGCCAAGTATTTGCAAGTTTTGGGTTGGTAAGATTTTTTAGGGGTTCAAGTACGAAGTGCTGAAACCCTATTGTATTGGTAAGGATTTTTACTATTATTTTTCCGCTGTAAAACTGATCGCGCAGACCAAACTGTAAGGCCTAGAGACTTGAAACTTGGCCAGATGGTAGGTCTCAATTTGGGGAGAGACTGACAAAGTATCACACCGACTGGCCAATAGGGGGTGCTACAGTGATCAAAAACTCTGACTCCTAGACCGTTTTTTGTAGAATCAAGTGCCTAATATCGCTGAAATCCTTGGGTCAAGTCGAACAAAACGTATATCTTCGATTTCATTTGCACCATTAAAAAAATCTGTCATTTAGATTTTTTTCCAAAACCTACTTTTGCAAACTAGTGCTAGGTTTTTTGCCTTATTGGAACCAAACCAGTGCAGAAATATTTTCTGAGTCTGATTACCAATATTTATCTGAAAAAAGTTAAATTTTCGATTCACTGTAGCTAAGGGGTGGCAAAATGTTCAAAGGGGGCGTGGCCACTTTTGCTAAAATGGCTATAACTCTTGAACGGAATGAGATTCAAACTTTTATGGAGATCTGACTTTTTAAAGCTTTTTAAAAAATCTGATATTTCCTTAGTAAATTGCCTGTATTGGCTGTAAATAGTCTTTTCCATCTATAATCTAAGTGGTTACATGCTTGATAAAACACAATGCCTTTTTACGCATTGGCCCATGATTTACGCACCCTCAAGCCATCCTAGGTGTATATGACTTTCTTCTTTCAGACGAATACAATCTGAGTTATATTAAAAAATTTCCTGGCTTTTTCAAGCTTTATAATAGCAGTGAATGGGTGTTGATATTTTGAATCCCAAAAAAGTGCATCCATCCATCATAAAAGTACTCCACGGATCCGGAGGTTAATAAAGGCCTTGTGAATCATGGGGTCATTTTCATTTTTGTGTGAACTATCTCTTTAAAGTGCTTGAACCCCGATAATTGCTGCTTGCAGCTATATTTAAAATTTACTAATACATTATTAAAATCTTGTTAACGTTAGTTAATGCACTGTGAACTAACATGAACAAACCATGAACAGCTGTATTTGTATTAACTAACGTTAACAAAGATGAACAAATACAGTAACAAATGTATTGCTCATGGTTAGTTCATGTTAGTTAATACATTAACTAATGTTAACTAATGAAACCTTATTGTAAAGTGTTACCAAAATACTATGGAAGTCAATGGGATCCATCAACGGATACAGAATTAAACATTTTTGGGTGAACTATCCCTTTAAAACTGAATTTATTTTATATTCCAAACCCATTGATAATGTGCTGAATCGAATGTTTCTTTCTCAGTACGGGCCCCCTCAGTGTCAGATAGCCTTTCGTCATTGTTGTTACTCTGCGGTTATGTGAAAAGAGCTGCAACGCTCCAAAATTACAGCTCTGTCCCTCTCACTCGCTTTCTCTGTCAATGCGGCAACATTCAGCTCGCCCGCTTTTTCTAACAGCGGGAAATGCGACCATCTTTTGTTCAAGGCCTTTGTCTTTTCAGAGCATGTTATCAGCGTACGACACTTTTCAGACTCCACAAAATAGGTATTTAATAGGAGCCCTGTCCAAAGACAAGACCTAGGACAATACATTTGAAATTGTGTGCTGAAATCTGCAATCATTCGGAAGCATTTGTCATGAAAACAAGGGAGAAATTTTGTTTACAAAGTCTATTCAAAATAGGATAGTGGATCACTTAAATTAGTGACATTCGTCATTTTGTCATCTTGTGTGTCCCTTTTTCCTTTGGAATAGTTTACACAAAACTCAGAATCTGCCATTATCTACACCCACTTATGCCGTTCCAAAACGTATGACTTTTTCTTGACAAGAAAAAAAGAAACATAAAAAAACAGATAATGTGACAGTATGAAGTCTTCTGAATCTATACAACTTGGAGTGAGAAACAGACCAAAATTACAGTTGTTATTCACTAAAAAATAAACAGATCTGTGTTACCAGTATTTTTTATTTATTTATTTTTTCACATATGGAAGTCAATGTTTGGTTAACCATATTCTTCAAAGTGTGTTCTTTTGTGTTCAGTAGAAGAAATAAATTCAGACAGGTTTGAAACATCTTGAGGGTGAGTAAATGATGACAGAATTTTCATTTTTGGGTGAACTATCCCTTTAAGGACAGAGAGCATGCAGAAGAGAAAAGGATTATCCAAATAATTGAATTCAGGTGTTCCAGTCACTTCCATGACCACAGGTGTATAAAATCAAGCACCTAGGCATGCAGACGCTTCTAGAAACATTTGTGAAAGAATGGGTCGCTCTCAGGAGCTCAGTGAATTCAAGCGTGGTACCGTGATAGGTTGCCACCTGTGCAATAAGTCCATTCGTGAAATTTCCTCACTACTAAATATTCTACGGTCAACTGTTAGTGGTATTATAACAAAGTGGAAGCAATTGGGAACAACAGCAACTCAGCCACGAAGTGGTAGGCCACGTAAAATCACAAAGCGGGGTCAGCGCATGCTGAGGCGCACAGTGCACAGAAGTCGCCAACTTTCTGCAGAGTCAATAGCTACAGATCTCCAAACTTCGTGTGGCCTTCAGATTAGTTCAAGAACAGTGCGTAGAGAGCTTCATGGAATGGGTTTCCATGGCCGAGCAGCTGCATCCAAGCGTAATGTGCAATGCAAAGCGTCGGATGCAGTGGTGTAAAGCACGCCGCCACTGGACTCTAGAGCAGTAGAGGCGTGTTCTCTGGACAAATCACGCTTCTGAGTCTGGGTTTGGCGGTTGTCAGGAGAGCGGTACTTACCTGACTGCATTGTGCTAAGTGTAAAGTTTGGTCGAGGGGGGATTATGGTGTGGGGTTGTTTTTCAGTGAAAGGAACTCTTAATGCTTCAGCTTACCAAGACATTTTGGACAGTTTCATGCTCCCAACTTTGTGGGAACAGTTTGGGGATGGCCCCTTCCTGTTCCAACATGACTGTGCACCAGTGCACAAAGCAAGGTCCATAAAGACTTGGATGAGTGAGTTTGGTGTGGAGGAACTTGACTGGCCTGCACAGAGTCCTGACCTCAACCCGATAGAACACCTTTGGGATGAATTAGAGCGGAGACTGCGAGCCAGGCCTTCTCGTCCAACATCAGTGCCTGACCTCACGAATGTGCTTCTAGAAGAATGGTCAAAAATTCCCATAAACACACTCCTAAACCTTGTGGAAAGCCTTCCTAGAAGAGTTGAAGCTGTTATAGCTGCAAAGGGTTGGCCAACTCCAAATTAAACCCTACGGATTAAGAATGGGATGTCATTAAGGTTCATGTGCATGTAAAGGCAGGCATCCCAAAACTTTTGCCAATATAGTGTAGGCCTATATCTATGCTGTCAAAACGATTAATTGCATCCAAAATAAAAGTTTGTGCTTACATAATATATGTGTGTGCAGGGTGTATAATTATGTATATATAAATACACACACATGTATAAATTTAAGAAAAATGTGTTACATTTATATAAAATATTTATATTTACAATACATATATTATAATTATATAAATATATATACATGCAAATATTTCTTAAATATATACATGAATGAGTGTGTATTTATATATACATAATAATTATACACAGTACACACACATATATATTATGTAAGCACAAACTTTTATTTTGGATGCGATTAATAGCGATTATTCGTTTTGACAGCACTAATTTTTATATATATATATATATATATATATATATATATATATATATATATATATATATATATATATAAAATGTGTGTGTGTATTTTATTTTATTTTACTTTTTTCCCACAATGTCTTTTATTATTAGGCTAATTTTGGACAAGTAGTCTATACATATTTTCCATTTTTTTTCTCCAGTGTTTTCTGTTTCCGGAGATTGGCACGCCATTATTAAAAATTTTTTTTGCATCTATTATTGTATAATTTATTTCAGAATCCAAATGTCACCTAAAAACGGAATAACATGTCGAATAAGCTGCAAATTGGACCAAACGCTGTTATGTTAAAATTCTGGGTTTGCGAGACCTGTAACTTGCACAACTATATAGAAAATTAGTTGTCTGGGTCAGTTTAGCGGTCATTGGTCTTACAAAACTATTTGACCATAGAATGTCACAGTCAGGTAAGACTGCATTTGTTGACTGCCTTTAAAACCTGTGGTTGGTCTTACTGTGAGAAATAAAAAGGGGAAATAGTGAAAAAGGAATAACCGTTATTTTCCATCCAGAAATCACACATGCTTTTCATTTTCACCTTCTGTGTGTAAATAACTGGAGGTGGTTTGTTTTGACTCTATAGCTGATTAAATTACTCATTGCCATAATCTGATACTGTGTATGCTATTCATCATGTGAGTGAGTTTACGGCATTTGCCTGTCAGCAGTGTGTGTATTTGGAAATCTGTCATTCGCTGAGATGGCTTGTGCTTGTTTGCTGGAGTTGTGATGTGTTTGTGTGCGTGCGGGTTGGCGAGCGTTTCACCGTGTGCAGTTGCGATGTCTTTGCCTAAACCTTAATTTTCGCAGACCATCAGCCAATTACGTGATGCATGTCAGCGTCTTCATCTTCATCTGTGCTCTGGTGAGCTTTTGCCGGTGGGTAAGAACAGCATACAATTTAGCTGTCATTGTTTTGGGAGGGTTTTCTAGTATTATTTTTGTAATCTCAAATACGAATTACAAATAAGTGCGCATGGGTTGGATATTTGTGTATCTGTATGAAATTACCTATGGACTAAAAATGCAAACATTTAAAAATACAAACACTGAGAAATCTCATATTGACTTGACTCATGTAAACAAGCCAAAGAAGCCAGAGGGGTGGAGAGAGAGCAAGATGAATGTTTTTCATCATTTATACTCCTGGTTTTCACCTTGACACTGTCACCAATGACATGTTGGCCCTGTGATTTGCAGACATCTGTGTGGGTTGAATGTTCTCTGTCTCTAAATGGGTTTTGACTCCATAATGTGAAGCCAGAATAGTCTTGATGGTTTGAAAGATCTTTAATAGTCGTTTTTCATGCCTTTCTAGTCAAAACACTCCCTATTTGCAGTCATTGGATGCTGACAATCCACCATTAATGACTATGACTATATGATTTTAATGGGATCTGTAGGTTGCTCAAAGAAAATGTTAAAAAGTGTTATATATAGTCTGTCTGTCACTTTTTTTCTGGTTTTAGGGTGGTTCTAGAACATTTGAATAGCCTATATGAAATTGGAAGAGTTCATATTTACAGTATACCATTTCAAAGTTTGGGGTTGGTAGGATTTAAAAAAAAATTTTTTTGAAGGAAGTCTATATGCACACCAAAGCGGCATTTATTTGATTAAAATACAGTAAAACAATAATATTGTGAAATATTATAATATTGTGTTTTCTCTTTGAATATATTTTAAAATACAATTTATTCTGATGATGGTAACGCTGAATTTTCAGCATCATTACTCCAGTCTTCAGTGTCATATATCCTTCAGAAATCATTCTAATATGCTCAAGAAAAATTCTTATCAATGTCCATTTTCAGGATTTCTCATTTTCTTTGATTGATAGAACAGAACAGAATTTATAAAAAAAAAAAAAATGTGACGGTTCTTTAAACTTGAACAGAAGAGTATACTGGGCACATTTTAATATATACTGAAATTGCATATGACATTATTTAGTTTAATATGATTTATGTACAAATTATATTTTATTATAAATATTAAAATATATTTAATTATAAATAAATATTGTAGTATTATATTATTAAAGGTAGTCTATGTAACTTTTTTTGTTCAAAATGTACATATTTTAGACCTTTCGGGATGGTTTTCGTGGGAAATTGTGTACATATGTCACCCACCTGCATGTCTCTCGTCATATCTGTGAATAGAGAACATGTTTCTCTGGTTACTTTGTATGGTGTAGGAGCGGCATAGGTTGGTTGTCAAAACGAACAAGAAATGTTGTCATGGAGCAGCTAAACCTCGAACTTCCGGGAGGAAAATGCTGAACACAGGAGAGTCTGCAGGCAAAAAGAGAACGTGACCGATCTCGTAATAAAACAAGAATCAACATTAGCTTGGCTTTTCAGAGATGGCGAGAACTGAGGGATTTGAAATGCTTTAGGCTATGTCTACATTAATCTGGATACATTTGAAAAAGTTTTCAAGTGTTTTCCAAAAGCACAAAAACGTCGGAAAATGCTAAATTCACCTTACTGCGCATGCGTGAACCCTCATAAAAGCTCACTGAGATGATATATGGAACAAGACATAATAAAGTTAGCATGCAATTCTGTTTAGCAAAATATCTCACCATTCACTGATGCATCCAGGCCACACTCATTCATCATTATATTTGGTCTAAAATGCAGCTTCTTGTGTGTTTTGACTAAACATGTATCATTGTTTTTAAATACCTCCGTTTTCACAGTCCTCACTACAACGTCAAAACGGAGGTATTTAAAAACGATGATGCATGTTTAGTCATGTGACGCATATTGTACCGATAGATATTTATGTTTATGTGCTGTCCTGTGGCAAAACACATAAGAAGCTGCATTTTAGACCAAATATAATGGTGAATGAGTGTGGCCTGGATGCATCAGTGAATGGTGAAATATTTTGCTAAACAAAATGATCTTGCCAGAAGAATTGCATGCTAACTTTATTATGTCTTGTTCCATATATCATCTCAGTGAGCTTTTATAAGGGTTCAAATGTATCCACTTTGGAAAACATTTTTAAAAATCTTTGTTTTCGTTCATAAAAATGTGGACGGAAGGCCAAAACGGAGAGAAAAAGATGAGTTTTCAGACAAAAACGCATTAGTGTGGACAAGGTCTTAAATGCGACACAGAGCCTGCGTTATTATTACTCAACACGTTAGTAATGTATTTTACTAAACAGATAAATTGCCATATGTAGCTCTCTAACAGAGTTCACTGTGAAGCATTATCTATTGTGAAGGGTCATTTCATTCTGGTTGTTGTAGAGCTGTGCTATTAATGGGTATAGCTGCAGTAAACCTCAGTTTTGTGAAGTTATCATTCTTGTCCAGTGAGAAGGACAGTCTCTTGACCACGGCCGTGGGCGGAGTTTGCTCTAAAAGCCCTCCCCCTGGGTGAATGAGTGACATTAAGATCACATTGTGGCTCGTAATGTAATTTATACATTTCATCAACTAATGCAGTGCAAATCCATTTTCCCTTCCCAATCCTGAAGGGCCACATACATTAACTTGATAGCGAGGCAGAGTCACGGGGTCCGACTAATGAGGCTAAATGTAATTAGAAGTCGTCTTTCCCCTTAACCCTCCTCGACAAACACCGCAGCTCCGGGCTCTCCACCGCACTGAGCTCAAATAGAGGACTAACGTGAAATGAAACTTTAACAGCCTCGTACTAAGACTTACATAGAGTTTTATATGCATTGACCCCAAAAAGTATTTAGAATAGTACATTAATTGTTTTAATTATTTTAAATGATTAATTATAAATAATTTGACTCGCATCCAAGCCTGTGTTTCCTCCCTATACAATTACATTGATTGAGAATTGAATCTCTGAAGCTTCAAAAAGTATGTAAAAGGAAAAAATATTAGGCTACGGAATATTCCTAACTGTCCTTGGTGCTGTCATGAGAGAAGTAGTGATGAGTCAAAATTTTTCAATTAATTGGTTAATCTGAACAAAACTGGTCTGAATGATTTATTCATGAATTAAACTGATTCAGCTCACTCAAATTCAACTCAGTGGCTGCATCTGAAATCACACTCTTCTCTACTATACAGGCTAGTAGTTGAAAAAATAGTATGTGACAAAAGAAGTATGTCTGAATTCACAGTACTCATAAAAGAGTAGGCAAAAAGTACTCGGATGACCTACTACTTCCGGCGAGATTCTAAAGTGTGCATTTAATGGACACTTTACTATATATTTACTATGGCAGTGAAGTAACATGATAATTACAACATAGCAAATGTAGTACTTTCATTAATACTTAAATTCATACTACACACATTCATACTATATAGAACATACTTTTTTAGTGGCTGCGAAGTAACTACTTATTCAAAATAAGTACCTACTTAAGAGACTCAATGTACGCCACTAACTCAATAATCTAGACATATTGGTTAACAGAAAACATCAGTTAACCCTTAAATGCATGAATCTTTCACCAATCATTCTTACATATTCGGGTCTTTAGTAACCCAGATCTATATCTAACACAGATGGATCTCTACCTGTTGTGATAAAATAAAACTCTCCTGATATTAGAGTAACAAGCATCAATAAAGCATATTTTGTAACCTTTTGAAGCTTGGAAGGGTTGAGTTTGAGCAGATGTTTTATACCATCATCCCTGTCAGAGCTCATTTCCCAGTAGATTCAGCATCTCAAACATATTCTCAAAATGATCGTTTTCAACATCTTCAAAATCAATATTTTGATCGCCCACAGCTTCTTCACCAGATCCACCATCAAGTGACAGTGACACTAATATTTGATTGCGTTCGGCACTTGCTCTGCTGTAAATCACTGAACCATTTCAAGTTTTGCTGATGATACTTCCTATTCTTTTGTTTTCTGCCTGCGGTAACTGTGAGTGAAACATCACTTCATCATTGCCACCTTGTGGAATAAAGGTGAATTGCATTAATTAGTCATCAAAGATTCAATTATTGTTGTGCAGAAAAAATATACTTACACTATTACACACCTCGGGTCATTAGCGACCCTATACATTTTTTTATAAAAGATCAATGGAAAAAAAAGGGATTATTTTATAATTGTATGAATTTATTATTGTTATATTGTTTATAATGAATTGATTGAGGAATATTAAGAAGGTTGATGTCTAACTTTAAAAAACGTGTGAGGAGGTGGGTAGTGAATGACCTCTCGGGTCACTAAAGACCCGAGGTATGCGCTTAAGGGTTAATAATGACTTCAGACTGTATACACTAAATAATTCCATCATATGGACTAATGTTATGATACTTTTATGGTGCTTGTGCATCATTTTAGAATCTTGACAGCTTCAGTAATTTTGTCTTTCACAGAATATAGTATTGACCTGATTTATTTGAACTTAAACTAGGTTTATTGTAGCCTGGATGCCAGCCGAACTTAGCCCCTCCCACAACATTTGAGGTCGGGAATTTCGGTCTGGAACCAGAGCTGTTTGGACCAATCAAATTGTCAGGGCGGGCTTTATACGATGATTGACAGATGATCAACAGTAACGTAATCATCCACGTCACCAAAGAGCGTTTGGGTTGAATTCGTTTACTAAACTGAGTTTACTATTTTTCTCAAAAATGATGGTTGTGTTGGTAAGTACTCCGTGTATCCTTAAATTCTTTTTACAACACCGGCAAAGATCGTTTACACTCATCTTCTTCTTCTACTTCTTCCAGCGTGCGTGCAGTTGAGTTCTGTTGACATCTATGCGTTGCTCAATATACGTCACTTACTCCGTTGCTCTGATTGGTTGTAGGTCTATCCAATTGAGTGCAGAGGCATTTTCTTTCCTGATTCGGTTGAAACACGCCCCATAATCACAGCCCAATGGAGCAGTATCAGACTCATATTCTGACTAGAATCTGAGTATGACGACGTCAGGCTAGGTTAATTGTACTGTTCATCCTAATTGAATGAGATCATACCAATTTAATTTGATGTATTCCGTGAATGTTACCTGAACATAATTCATTTATGTTGATCTAACTAGTGCTGTTGCTGTTCAGACTGATGACCATATAAAGACTGTGTAAATTATGTGCTGGCCCTCAAACTAAATGATCATATTTATTTCTAAAAAAAACGAATAACCAACACAACACTTGTTCACATGCTAAGTCTATCATCTGTAGCAAGTAATGATCAATTAAAAAAACTCATCACCGGCATTAGCACAGAGCTCATTGAGAACAAGAGATTGATTTCTTGTAGCCACCCACAGCCTAACCACAAGGTCTACACTTCACAATAATGGAAACCTCAAAAATGTACATGACATAAACTCTGAATATAACTGAATATCAAATGTTAACAGGTCTTTCCTTTTAGTAAAAACACATTAAACAGCACTTAATTTCAATATTTACTCTCCTGATCTATCCCTATATGCAAAGCATGCTGGGAACTAGAAAAACTCAACAAAAAAAAAAAAACTCAAAAAAAATAAATAATAATAATAATAATTATATATATATATATATATATATTATGTTTCCAAAAACATTTTTGGGGTCAGTTATAAGCATCCTGGCAAAAAAACAGTCCCACCACAGCTGTTTCTCAATGGCAATATGTTCCTGAGTCTCTCTGCAGAGCGAATTCGTAAGGCTCATTGGGAACATGTTGTACAGAAGGCGCCAACCATCAGGAGGGAGACTGACTGCAGCTTGGCTCTGGGGGTACAGACGTTGAACATTAGCCTCAGCTGGAGCGAAATCCTTAATTTAGACTTTTTTCATATTTAATTTTTGCCAGATTCTTTTTTGCGCTATGTGCTCATATGATCCCTTATCTTAGGGTGAGTGAAGATACAGAGTTGGAGATCTTTAAATAATTGTTTACGGTTTGCGTAATGAATTGAGGCGTAAAATACTTATGTTTATTCATGGTAGATGTGGTACAGTAAGAAATACTTTTTTTTTTTTTTTCAAACAGTGGACAATTCATGCAAAATGAAAGTACTTGTGGGTGAGTACTAATGCATGATTAATCACCTAACATGAATATATAATTGAACTGATTAAATAATTTTATCACATTAAACAGGCATGGAGTTCCTTCAACCACTCGCATATCCAGGCGAATCCAGCAGAAGGGTGTTTGTAATTACTGTTTGAAGGAGAAAGGCGAGGATGGGGCGGTCTTTATCAGAACACACACTGGTGCCTCAGGTGACTTTTGATTCCCAAATTCTTTGTTTGATCTCGCAAGGAGGCAACACGCTGTTTCCAATTACTCATTTCCCCCATTTCCAAAAAAACATTGCAACTTCTTCCTGTGGCATCTAACTTGGTATTTAAGAAGACCTCTGACTTTCTCTAAAGTCTCATGAGGCAAAACATACAGCATTGTTTGTTGCCTGAATGCAACCTTAAGTTCCCACTTCTATTCATCACACAGAGGAATTTATGTGGCCCGACAAATGCAATATCTCCACACAGACTGCTGTCTTGTTCTATTCCCCGCGTGCTGCCCCTGAAATCAAGGCGTCCACTTGCTAAACTTTTATGTGAAGTTTCTATCTTTTTCACACAGCAGTATTTGGCCTACTTAACGATGCACTTTAGTCTAATAGCTGCATCTGAGAAATAGGAAAAAATACACCAAAGAAGCCAGCCAGAAGCCCAATTTTGAGTTGTTTACTCAGATGCAGAGAGAATTTAGTTTATATAAGAAAATATAAATAAATACAATGTTTTTATATATATATATATATATATATATATATATATATATATATAATATGTATATTTTATTTATTTACATGTATTTTTTAAAGTACATGATTCGTTTAATTTAGCAGTAAAGCTATTGACAGATTGTGAGGTCTGTGTATATTGTTGATATAATAATAATAATAATGATATAAGATACATTTACTGCATTTACATAAGGTAAAACTGTGTAAGAAAATAAGACGTTTTCATAAATTAAAATTCAAGAATTCATCTTTAATTTTAATTTACACACAATTACACAATTTTAATTTACACACACACTTTTACATGTGTGTAATATATATATATATATATATATATATATATATATATATATATATATATATACACTCACCTAAAGGATTATTAGGAACACCATACTAATACTGTGTTTGACCCCCTTTCGCCTTCAGAACTGCCTTAATTCTACGTGGCATTGATTCAACAAGGTGCTGAAAGCATTCTTTAGAAATGTTGGCCCATATTGATAGGATAGCATCTTGCAGTTGATGGAGATTTGTGGGATGCACATCCAGGGCACGAAGCTCCCGTTCCACCACATCCCAAAGATGCTCTATTGGGTTGAGATCTGGTGACTGTGGGGGCCATTTTAGTACAGTGAACTCATTGTCATGTGTCATTGTCATTGTCATGTGTCATTGTCACATATTAAAGGCACAATATGTAAGATTTTTGGATTAAAATATTCAAAACCACTAGAACAATGTTATATATACTTACATTATCCCAAATGTTTCCAAGAATGTTTAAATCCAGAGAAATAAGCAATTTTAACCAGGATACGGACCGTATCAATGACATCATACCCGCACTATTTGCAATTTCCGCAGTTTTATTTTGTAGAAACCATGGAAACACCAAAGACACTTTAATATATTTTGTGTTTTATTAGACAGGTGAGCAACTGTTTGGATACATTTATCAACAGAAAACGAATCATTGTTATATAGCTCAACACAGTTAATCTTATTGTTTAAATCTGGTTTTCTTGATTTACCGTGAGTACCATGTTTTACCATGCCTAATATCAATCTAGCTTACTGCAGTGTGCAACAAATGTATCATAGTAGCCGCCGAGCGAACACTAAGAGTAGCATTATAGCATAACTTTGAACACACTCAAATGTATCTAATATGATAAAACAGCGCTGCGTTACTCCACATACCAGAAGAAGAGGAAGCGGTCGTCTGCGGCATAATAAAAGCTCCACTGCTCTCGAGCCGTGTGTCACGCTTGTCTCTCATTAGCAATCGCTCCAGCGGCGTTCAGCCCCATCCTGCTTCACACTACAGTGACGTTAATAAATCTTTAATACATTAGCTCATCCATGACTATGATTTCTGCCTGTGTCCTGTTGGATTCTTTTCCACCAGCTGAGGTGTCATAAAGCTACGACTTTGTTTTGAATAAGCGACCTCTAGTGACGAAAATTACATTTTGTGCCTTTAAGGATAAAAAGGAATATGTAAAAGTGGATTTTACAACTTGAAAAAAACATTAACGGCAAAAAACCCTGTCCTCTCTCTCCACTCGTTTTAGTCTCTTTTTCCTCTTCACTCTTTCCTCCTTCATTCTACTCTCTCTCCTGTGGAGTGGGCGTTATGGTGGATGGTGTCGGCATACAGCTGTCAGAGGTAAGAATGCTCTGCTGGGCTGCTCTGCAGGAGGTGACAGTCTGTGCTAGTCATACTGTGCAGGCCGAGCTTCAGACGTACACAGACACTCAAGTCCCTCAGCCAACACACTACACTCCTCCTCACGCCTTTCTCACATACCCTTCCATCGCTGTGAACTGTGAACAAGATCCATTTGGAAAAAGCAATGCAATATTCAGGATAATTAAAATTAAAGATAATATCTCATCCTCCTTTTTCTCTTTGTTTCCATCCTCTGGGTATCAGATTGCAAGTTATTTCCTCTCATTTTCAAAGATATTGAACAAGATATTCCAGAATTTTTTTGTAGCCTATCATGCTGAATTAGAGATGCAATCTTGGGTAGCGTAAAAAACATACAAGAGATAAATCTGATTAGGTATCTGTTCTGAAAAGGTTTATGTTTTGCCTCATACTCTCATTCCACTGAAATCTTATCAGTCCGGACATTGTGAAACAATGGAATGTAGCTCAGGGCTAAATGTGAATATAACAATGTCACGTTATGAGTCCGTCGACATGTTTCTTGGTTTTTATTGGCATCTTTTATAGCGAGGCATCTTAACTGCGCTCTTCAATGCGAAAACACATTTTGGGATATTCCAATACATTTAATCACATTATGAAATAAATGTTTTTCTCCAGATCACATTGGCCACAATTATTGGCAACCCTAGGATTTTTATTTAGTAAAATATCTCTGAAGTGTATTCCCATTAATATTTACATCTTTTAGCACACCAGGATGACTAGGAACATGAAATTGTCTAGCTGTGATGTCTTGTTCCACAGGAGTATAAATATGAGGAAACACAAAGGCCAAATTCCCTTAATCATTCATCACAATGAGTAAAGCCAAAGAATATAGTTCTGATGTGCAGCAAAAGATTGTTGAGCTTCACAAAATAGAAAGTGGCTGTCAGAAAATAGCTAAAGTATTGCAAATCCCCATTTCAACCATCAGGGCAATAATTGAGAGGTTCCAATCAACTAAAGATGTTACAAATCTGCCTGGAAGAGGATGTGTGTCTATATCGTCCTGATGCACAAAGACTCTCCAAGGATCACAGATGGAGAATTGCAGAGATTAGTTGAGTCTTGGGGTCAGAAAGCCTAAAAAAATCAAACAACCCCTACATCACCACATGTTGTTTGGGAGGGATTCAAGAAAAATCCTTCTTGCTCATCCAGAAACAAACTCCAGCATATTCAGTTGTCAGACATGACTGGAAATATAAACGGGACCTGGTTCTGTGGTCAGATGAAACTATAAAAAGAGCTTTTTGGAAGCAAACCCACCAGATGGGTTTGGTACAAACAGGGATAAAAAGTACCCCATGTCCATGGTTAAATATACTGCTGGGTCTTTAATGTTGTGGGCCTATTTTTTAGCTGGAGGTCCTGGACATCTTGTTCAGACACATGGTATCATGGATTCTAGCAAATACCAACGGATAAAAAATCAAAACCTGACGGCCTCTGCTAGAAATCTTATATCGGGACGTGGTTGAATCTTCCATCAGGACAACGATCCAAAACAAACATCAAAATCAACACACAGATGTGTCACTGAGCACAAGATGAAGCTTCTGCCATGACCATCCCAGTCTCCTGACCTGAACCCAGAAAATGAGTGGGGTGAACTGAAGAGAAGAAGCGCCATCATGGATCTGGGAATCTGAAGGATCTGGAGAGATTCTGTATGGAGGAATGATCTCTGATCTCCTGTCAGGTGTTCTCCAAACTCATCAGGCATTATAGGAGAAGACTCAGAGCTGTTATCTTGGCAAAAGGAAGTTGCAAAAAGTATTTAATAAAAGCGTGCCAATAATTGTGGCCAACGTGTTTTGGAGAAAAGCTTTTATTTCATAATGTGATTTACCCCCCACTTTCAATTATTTTACTTCAATGAAAGATTAGATTTTTGTGAATTTTTTGAATAAAAGAAAAAAAGGATAAACGATGTATATATTTAAGAAAAATATGTTAAAATATTTATATATATATATATAAGATAAATTATTTAAATATATATGCAGTATATACATGCAAATATTTATATAATAATTATACAGTACACACACATATATTATGTAAACACAAACTTTTATTTTGGATGTGATTAATCGCGATTAATCAATTGCCCAGCATTAGTTATATTATATTATATTATATTATATTATATTATATTATAAGGTTTGCTGGGCTCCATTGTGAATGTAAAGAGCACCATATAATTTAATATAATATAATATAATATAATATAATATAATATAATGTAATAATCTTAATATGATCTTAATAATAATCTTATATTAATCTTAATGTATCAGTGCCATTGTTTGGTCTCAAGATGCACACCAGTAATGTTTTTTTTCTAAGGCAGTTTTATAAAAGCTACTTAAATGCCTTATTGAACTAAGGCCTAATCCTGGCTTAATCTAAGCCCTGTCTGTGAAACCGGGCCTTTGTGTACTTTACAGTGTACTTTTACCTGTGACTGTCCTTAACTGTGTGTGAAACTCTAAGGACTAAAAATGTTTGGCATGATGTGAAAAACAGTAAAGACTTTGCATTTTTTAATCATTATGAAAGTTAATCCTTTATTGATTTAACTACACAGTTATCACAGTTATATCAAATAATTGTGAACAGATGTTTAATCAATTTCGACAGGCCTAGGTAATGGGTTTGATGTTACTCCATGCTGTAGACAATAAATCAGTTTTTTTGCCTCTACAAACAAGCATTTTGGAAGGAAAAGAGTAAATCTAAATGGAATCAGTACATAAAATGCTTAATATTAAAGATGAACAAGAAACAGCGACTGCTCTTTGTCATCGTGGCTATTTATCTACGGCAAAAGCACAAGTGCCGGTCTATCTGTGCTCACAAATCCATTCAGGCTCACCGCGAGTATCAACGTATGTACACAGTGACATATCATAAATCATTAAACTATTGCTGACTGATAATTTAACCATTTCCTCCATCTTGCCACTGACTCTTCACAACAGGATATAAAGACAGTTCACATGCGCTCCACTGACTTCACTCCTATTGGTTTCCCATTTGCATAAAGTTAAACATATCTCATATCTCTTTGTCGCATTGCTGGACACACCTACATCCTGTCGCCAATGAACACTGTCGCTCATGTCACCGGAAATCACAAGCTCTCTATTGAAATGAATGGGATTGTGTTGCTTTGCCGCTGCGTGTAGCTGGTATTCTGACTGTGAACGCAGCATAACTTCTGAAAACGGTTTCGAAGTGCAAGTTTTACGATACTGTTATCGTCTCCGTGTAAACTACAAAAATGGCAATTTGTGAAAAAGGTGACGTCATGTGCATGCATATTACATGTTCAGTCTATAGGCGTGTAATTTCTTTACAAATTGACGTCGCCATCTACTGGCCTGGCATGAATAATACAACCATTTTTAGTCGGTTTCACCAGTCCATATCCAATTTTATCTGAGTGTATCCAATTGGAATCTGATCTAATGATTGACTGCACATCGACAACAACACAACCTTGTTTCTGTAACAATGTCTGACATGTAAATGTGGCTTGAGAAAACGACATATAGGCAGAAAAGCTCATATCAGAGCGATCAGATTGAAACGGATTTGAATAGGATTTCTACACTCTAAAAAGTATTCAGGGGACGTGTTACCAAAACTTAAGTAAATGCATGGTTGCAATAAATTATAATTTGTTGTTTTAATTAAACCTTTTAAGTTGCAAACATTATTTTGTAGAGCTCTGTTGACATACAGTAATAATGTTGATCATTACATCAACTTAATAACGTCTGTTATTTAAACTCAAATTTCTGTGTTAATTAGCTTTTTTTTTTTTAAATCAGGTTGTAGTAACTTAATGAAATTGTCTTCGGAAATTAGGCAGTGGATTTCTAGTTCCCAGCATGCTTTGCATAGGACTGGATAGGAGAATAAATCTTGAAATTAAATGTTAATTTATTTGTTTTTAGTGAAGAGAAAGACCTGCTAGTGTTTAATGCTGTTATGATGGACAATTAAAAGAGCTTCTGTAATGTTGAAGTTTTGTGGTTACCATTGTGCTGAAGAGTAGATACATGAAGGTAAACAATACTCTACACTACACTTACTACTAACTCAATAAGCAATAGATTAGCTGTTGATTTGAACTGAAGTAGTTAAGATCAATTGGTTCCAGGGCTACAACTCTGGTACTTGGAGCAACTTTATTTTTTGAGTAATCAACTTAAAAATGTGTGTTTATGCTACAAATTATTAGGTTCCTCTAACTGAATGTAGCTTGTTGGTTGAACGTAAATTCACTCAAAGTTTTCATAACTCAAAAAAATTTATGTATTATTTTTTAGAGTGTACAGAGCCCTTAAAGGGATATGGTGGTAGAAAAAAAAATGAGATGAGAGGAAAAATAAGTAAAAATAATAATAATTTGCGTTCTCTGGTTTGAAATACGGAGCCCCAAAAGGGACATTGTGGTGGAAAAAAAACATGAAACGGAGGAAAAATTATTTGTCAGTGCTTTTGCGTTCCCTGAGAAACTTTGCGTTCGCTCGCAAAACCTTTAGAGCTCGTCGCGAGCGAACACAAAGTTTCTGGCCGGAATGCAAATATTTTTTTGCGAGGGAACGCATGAATGTAGTTTGAAACAGATGTGTAAAAATCGGATTTCATCTGATCTCTTTTTTCTGTTCACAATTTTTAAACAGAAATTGGATTTGGACTGACAGTCTGAAGTTGTTTTAGATGCCAAATACATAAATGTAAATGCATTGTTATTTGCTATTAGGCCGTAACCTTTATTACATAAACATCAGTTGTCCAGCTGAAAAAGGAAATTATTTCACAGTGGAGAAGGTTTCTTCTTCTTCTTTAGAAAAACATGTCCTGACGAATCGTGCACAGTAAGACTAGGAACGTGAAGGAAATAAGGATTTTAATTCCATGTTGACTTTATTTGAAATATATCCCTAAAAAGAGAAAACTATAAAAACTCCTGCAGACCGAGCTGTGAGCTCATTAAAATGGAGGTGAAGAGAGGGCCGTCTTTGTTTGTTTTTCATACTAGGATGAGCATTTGGTCCTTCGAGGCCAGTGCCATCCTGGGGAGTCTGGGCTTTCAGAGCGGAACCCTGTTAGTGAGAGAGAGCAGAACCCCTTTAGCTCTCCTAAAGTGCCGGTTTCAAAAGCAGGGCCAGCTAATCACCCGTGAACTCAGAGGAGGGTCCTTGTGGAGGATCTGGAGGAGCTTGAGAGAAGCTATGAATATACTCATGGCAAAAAATCATTTAGAAATCAGTACTTTTTTTAAAACTTGTTTTTCATATTTAAGCTTTGTTTAGTTAACATGTTAAAATGAGATACATTCACTTTAAGTAAACTGTTAAGAAACTGTCTTGAATTTTAGTGCCTTGAAGTTTATTTTTGTAACAAATCTTTATTTAATTAGATTTCTGTTTAAAACAAACAAAACATGCTGATGGGGCAAGAAAAAAAAAAAAAGTAATTCTTCTAAGCTTAAGAATATTCGGATTATATAATAAACAAACACATGCACACACATAGTTGCGTACAGAATTATTGCCCCCCTTGGTAAATATGAACAAAGAAGCCTGTAAAAATAAATCTGCATTGTTAATCCTTTTGATCTTTTATTTAAAAAAAAAAAATTCACAAAAATCGAACACTTCAGTTCAGCCCACTCATTTTCTAATGTGATAGAATTTTTTTGTGAATTTTTTGAATGTAAGCTCAAAAGGATAAACCATCTCTGATCATATTAAGGGGGCCAATAATTCTGACCTCAACTGTACACATTAGTGTTCAAAAGTTTGAGGTTGATTTTCGATAAGAAGTCTCTTATGAGGAAGTCTTACCAAGCCTGCATTTATTTGATCAAAAATACAGTAAAAGCAGTAATATTGTGAAATTGTGAGTTTTATATTTTAATGTATTTTAAAATGTACACTAGTCTTCAGTGTCACATGATTCTTCAGAAATCATTCTAATATGATCATTTGATGCTTAAGAAACACTTCATATGATTATCATCAGTGTTGAAAACAGTTGTTTTGTTATCTTATTATATTTTTCAAGTCTTCTATAAGGATGTCTATATGTTTTTTTACTGGAAAACAAGACAAAAATATTGATTTAAAAATGTTTTTTTTTGTGCAGCTTGTAGACCGATTTATATAGTTGGATTTGTGTTTATCTGTCTCGGTTTGCAATGGATAACATTATTCATCCTTAGCAAGTGAGAAAATGGTGTTAAAAGAGGCCTGGTCATTTGAAAAAACGTCAGTCTGAGTCAGACATCTTACTAGATTGGACTGTATGTGGACTGAGTGGTCAATAACAGACCCCACAGCTCTGCGGCTGACCACTTCCTTTAAACTCTCTGTAAGTGTGTGTGTGATGTGGAGGGATGCTGACATCACTAAATACACGCCTGCTGAGAGGAACTTAATCTCCCTAGACAGCTCCTGCTAACTCACACACACACCCTGAGAGAGAGGGAGAGCTTGTCTTCTTAGATTATTTGTGTCTTTATGCAATATGTGTAAACTAAAGTGATGGTGAAACGGTTATATATGCGTCTAGAAATTTCTCTGTCCCAAATTTGTTTTAATTTATTTAACCTCCCCCTCTCTCATCTTTACTCCTTTCCCCAAACTGATTGGACAGCTGGGTAAAAAGTGACAGTGATGAGTGCTGCGTTTTACCCAAAGTTGAACATTCTTTAACTCTTGGCGACCGGTAAAAAACGTTTCTTCAGTGCGAAACTGCCGCTCAGCGCCTTGCCTCTTGCACTCTTGCCGTTTTAAAAACGTGGCGCTCCCATTGAAAACAATTGGAAAAATACGCTAGCTGTGGGAAAAAATACTTTTGTGGACACAGGGCCTTAAAAAATAAAGGTTCCAAAAGGGGGTTTTCACAGTGATGCCATAGAAGAATCATTTGTGGTTCCCCATAGAACCTTTCAGTGAACAGTTCATAAAATAAAGATTTTTTTCTTAATGTTAAGAACATTTGAATAATATAAAGAACCGTTTTCCACTATTAAAGGTGCAGTAAGTGTAGAAGCTCGTTTCCAACACAGAATATAAAAATATGTAATTGGGACTTTTTGTCTTTTTGACTCTTTTTCTCGCAATTGCGTGTTTACATCATGCAATTCTGAGAAAAAAAGTTGTGATATAAATTTGCAATTGCGAATTATAAAGTCAGAATTGTGTGATATAAAGTCGCAATTTATAAATCTTTAAAAATCGTATTAAGTCGCAATTATCTTTTAAAATGTTTTATTCAGTGGCGTAAACAAGCTTCCATAAGTAAGTGATTTCTTAGAAACGAAAGTGAATTGGACAGAGCACCTCAACACACTTGTAGTCAATCAGCAGTAGTGGGCGTGTCCACTCATGATGGGAGAGGAGAGAGTGAGCAAAGGGGGGAAATGAAGAAAGACTGTAGAAAGAGAGATGGCTGAGAGACATTACAAAAGAGAAAAGCTCAGAGGAATATTACTGGTAAAGACTGGGTTATGATCAGCGTATTAGAAACGTTTTCCAGTGCTGGAGAGACGAATTAATTATAAACAAAATAATGCAAAAAACTATAAAAAGTGATCAGTTGACTTAACTTAAAAAAAGTTACGTCTGTTGACTTAAGTAATTCATGCATAATTGAAAAAATGAAGTTAAGTGAACTTAATTCCACATAACTTAATTTTTTTACAGCTTTTTTTAAGTTGTCAACTGATCACTTTTTTTTTCACTTAATACTGCATATTATATCGTTAATTTGCTTTAAAAATTGTAATTGATTGGCAGCCCTAATAATTTAGTCTTTTTATTAAGCTGTTTTCCTCTAAGTTTGAGATTTTGCTAACCTTGCAGGGATATTTGGATACAGTGTGACAAAACCTGACCCCCCCACACACAACCCCTTTATTTTCATCCATTACTAATATAAAATGGCACACATCAAGCAGTACAAGGGTCATGGTACTTGATAAGCACATATCACAGTCGACCTTTCACAAAGTAATGGCCTTATTGTCACATTCATCTCTCTCTCTCTCTCTCTTTTAATTCCATTCTCTGTCCACACATTTTCCTATTTCCTGTGCGAGACCAGACCCACAGCTCCGTCTGTGGGCTTGAGAAATTGCGAGACTGTCACTTCTCCACAGGAGCTGTGGAATAATGAAAAATCCACACCAATCCTGGAGCCAGTCAGGCAGGACGCCACTGATCTTAAGCCTGAGGAAAAGAAAAGATCCAGTCAGCCGCCCTTGGGGAGTTGGCGCACATTCCTATCTGATCCACGGTCAGTATTGCAGAAGGTCTCGTAATAGTTTAAGGCTTTGGATAAATACGGCTGGTCCCAGAACAGCATGTAAACGAAGCGAGTTGGGATGTTTCTTCAGCCACGTCTGACAGGAAGAAATGGGCGACATCAGTAATTAGGGGCACTATATTTTGTGCAGCATCGCCAACATTGTTGGTGACTCACATTTCTTATGTGACAGGTTGGGAACACACTCGGATAACAGGGCAGAATAATGCGTCAACACACAATTTTCTTGTACCGTGAATATCCGTGGTAATTTGATGGATGATGGAAATTCAGACAGCGAATCGCTTTAAATATGTATTTTTCTCTCCATCCTCTATGGGTATGAGACGGTCGCCCACTGAATCTGACTATGTGGGCACTGTGGTCAGGGAACAGGAGTCGAGTTTCGGAGTTGCTTTTTCAGGTTTTGATCACTTTGTTTCGACACAAACTCTCATGTGCAAGTTTTGTTAGTGTTGTTTGGTTACTGCATGTAGGATGTTTGTTTGCCCATGATCAGTGTGGGTGTATATCTATGTATATCAGTGTGGGCAGCATCTTGTTCCATGAATAGAGTACACATTGTTGTCCCGTTACGTGTTTCAAGAAGCATTAGAGGAACAAATCCCATGGTTTTGTTATGAGAACTATTGGATGTTAGATGATCTATTATCTACTATGATCTAACATAAAATATACAACTACTATTTAACATAAAACTAACTTACCATGTTAAGTAGATGGTTTTGAAACAAATCAATTATTTGTATTTGCCCTTAAAATCGTGCTTCTCGACTGTCTAAAAATATTATATATTTGTTAAATATTTAATTAATTGTAGTGATATAGTTATGTTTGTAACACTTTACAATAAGGTCTCATTAATAACTCATAAAATAACTTTTTTCTATTTGAATATATTTTAAAATGCAATTTATTCCTGTGATTCAAAGCTGAAATTTCAGCATCATTACTCCAGTCTTTAGTGTCACATGATCCTTCAGAAATCATTCTAATATGCTGATTTGATACTCAAGAAACATTTATTATTATTATCAATGTAGAAAACAGTCGTGTACAATTTTTTTTCAGGATTATTTAATGAATAGAAAGTTGAAAAGAACAGCATTTATCTGAAATATAAAGCTTTTGCAACATTATAAATGTCTATAATGTCACTTGATCAATTTAATGCATCCTTGCTAAATAAATGTATTAATTTTTTTAAGTTCTTTCCCCCCAAAAATAAAATAAATTCTTACCGATCCAAAACTTTTGAACGGTAGTACAATGTTGCAAAAGCTTTCTATTTCAGATAAATGCTGTTCTTTTGAACTTTCTATTCATCAAAGAATCCTAAAAAAATGTTCTACGACAATAATCATAAATAATCATAATAACAAATAATCATAAATGTTTCTTGAGCATTAGAATGATTTCTGAAGGATCATGTGACACTGAAGACTGGAGTAGTGATGCTCAAAATTCAGCTTTGCATCGCAGGAATAAATTACATTTTAAAATATATTCAAATAGAAAACAGTTATTTTACATTTCAATAATATTTCACAATATTACAGCGTTTTATTGTATTTTTAATAACATAAATACAGCCTTGGTGAGCAGAAGAGACTTCTTTCAAAAACAATCAAAATAGTACACATTTTTGACTGGTAGTGTATATATAGTCTTACATTTCTGATTTTTTAAATATCTTATTTAATTTGATGTTTGTTTTGATGAAATGATTAGAAAATAACAAACGTTTGTGCATGTGAAGAACGGATGTTAAGTATGTATAATGGTAGCCTACTAATAGTTTTTAATCAGTGTTATTTTAGTAATATATACTAATATAATATTTACTAACATTTTTAATTTCCAGTTAAGTTTTAGTAATTGTATGTGCTTTTGTGTTTTTTTATTAGTTTTTATATATTTGTATTTATTTGTTTATTATTTCATTTGTATTCATTTTAGTACTTAAACTTATTTTTAAGCTAGTTGCCAAGGCTACAAACATTTCATACATTTCAATCGATGTTTCAATAGATGTTTTTCATCTAATATTTATATATTTTATTTCAGCTTTTTTTCAGTTTAAAAGCAGCAACACTGCTTTCAATGTGTTGCCTAAGCATACGCGTCTACATACTTGCGTTGACTATGTTTCTTACCAAACTCCTCAGGAGAGTACCAACTCCCCTTGTACAGATTCCATGTGCTTGTGTATTGATCCTTCTCGGCAAGGTCCATAAACACCACAAACGCACAGCAGAATTCCCATTAATTAAGCATTGCTTTACCGTGAAAGTCAATTACACAGATATCTGAATCTGTAGTCTACGAATGCTACAGCAAGGCCAGAACTCAGTCATGCACTTTATTTTGTTTATTTGTTTTCGGTCTCGTTCAGTGACAAAAACTCAGATTTTTGCCATTAATTTATATTGTTTCATAATAGCGATCAATTTGCTTTGCACGGAAACTCATTCTTATTACAGTCTTGCCTCATATGTTATCTGCACTGCGTTCAATTAGCTTCTATTCAGTGGACGTATGAAAATTAGAGGTTCATAATCCATTTAGTGTGATTAATCATTGTCCCCGCTCGTACATATTCTGACCTTGTTGAACATGGTTTTTAATGTAAAGACATTAGCGCAGGCCCAGGTCTGCTGTTATGACAGGGCTCTGAGATCTCTGCTGTTGAGTCTTGTCTGAGCTAAGCTGCGGTAAAAGACGCGATATTAGCATTGCTTGCAGCACTCATGCCCTCCCTTTTGTTAAAGCACCTTCTTTTTCTCTGTGCCTCATCCTCCATCTCTCCTTGTCCTCCCAATTTCTCCCCACCGCTTTCCCTGCTGCGCAGTCGGTTTGTGTATGTGTGTGTTTGCGAGGGTGTGTGATTAATGTTTGCTGTGTGTGTAAGCAATCACTTCTCGGTTGCGCTGGCTCCTCTGTCCAGGAGTGACAGCGGTGGCCGGGCAGACGTTACCACGGTGATGCGTCCCAGTCTATAAAGATGATTTCAAACAGGCCAGGAATCAGCGACGGTGTCATGTAAGGACTCTGCCGTGGCTGAGTGAAGTTAACAGGCTAAATAGTGTGTGTACGTCTCTGGCTGACTCGCAGAGTATCTTGATCTATTTCACATTGTTCTCAAGACTTACTTTTTTTTTACTCTTTCTTTGCCTCCTCTCCACATCACATTCTCCTAGAGGATTTCACAGTGAGCCACATTTATCCTTGACTCAAACACAAACACTGTAAATTCTCAGTCTTATTTCTTGCGTTTTACTGCTACTGCTCATGGATAAGTTTTAAACACACTTTCACATGACTATGGAGTGAAGCGCTAAGCTACAGGAGACAAAACGGAGAGGTTGTCCATTAGCATGTCCATTCATGTAAATGGCAGTTGAAGGTAAACAATGATTTAGTTTATTTAACGCGATTATTTAACACGATTATTGGTGGGTGATATGATCAAAGTCTTATTTTATGATATGAGTAATTTAAATGTCAATTATTAAATGTCAATTATCAAAACTTCAGCAAAAACTAATACTAGGTTAATTAATGTAAAAATTTGCACTGTTTATCACACTAGTGTGCTTTAGGGCCCTATTTTAACGATCTAAGCGGATGGTCTGAAGCTCATGGCGCAGGTGCACTTAGGGCATGTCTGAATCCACTTTTGCTAGTTTCACAGCGGAAAAAAACTGTCTGTGCGCCAGGTGCATGGTCCAAAAGGGTTGTCCCTATTCTCTTAATGAGTCATGGGTGTGTTTTGGGTGTAACGTGCAATAAACCAATCAGAGTCTTATCGCCAGTTGTGCTTGCACCATGGTGGATTCACTAAAGACTGAATGCTTCTCCAGAGAGGAATCCTTTTATTTTTAATATTTAAAAATGTTTGTGTGCTGCTGCGCGTATGCGCGTTGCGCACCCGCCTATAGGCGCATATTACTAACGTGCCCTTTAAATAACACAAAAAATACTGTGCCATTGACTTTAGACCAGGTTTTTGTTGTCGTTTTCAGTTGCCTCAAAATAGCAATGCGCCAACAATGCGCCTGAACACACCTCGTTTTCAGACCAGCACGCCCATGAAACTAGCAAAAAACACTTGCGCCTGGTGTTGCATTGCGCCGGGTGTATGATAGGGCCCTAAATGTTTAACCAGGAAATTTGTTTTGAAATGCTTTTATTTGGCGTTCACGGTCAAAAATGACAGGCCTACAAAAATAGCTTATAAATCACTTGTTACGTTATTTTATCATCAAATATTGGATTCAATATTTTTGTCAACTGATTGATCGTAGGCCTCGTTGATCTGAGCATATATTGGTTAAAAATGACGGCCCATTGAAAATGAATGGGGGAGTCGAAAATCAGAGAAACAATTAGTGTTCAGGAGCGTGTTCATCATGTTCGTGTTCTATGTGTGCTTGAAAAAGTAAAGGCCTCAAACCTGTGCATGTGTGGATACATGCATACTCCTGCATCCGCGGACACACATACACACGCACGCACAAACTATTGGGGCTCTATTGAGTGGGCTCTCACTGCAAGCACACTGACTGCATTTGCAACGGAATTGATAAGTAGCCTAAAATATCGAATTCCTAAATAGTACACAATTTTAGCAAGATTAAAAATACATACTGAGTATGTATTTTACTCAGTATGTATTTTACATAACAAGTCTGTTGTTAAGTTTTTTTTAGTGGATTTTTGTCCACATTTTGTTTAGATATAATGTGATTATTTGGGAATGTCGTTGTTGTATGGCCAGAAGGACTCATGTCATACCCTAGGTTTTTGTGAAATGCTGCTACTGGTTCCGCCTACGTGATTACGTAATCCGTGGCGCGTCGCAGAGCAGCGCAAGATGAGCAATTTAGTAAAAAAATGTTTTTTAAATGACCAATGGTTTCGCTAGATAAGACCCTATTCCTTGTCTGGGATCGTGCAAAGCCTCTGAAGACCTTCGAAGCCCTTTGAAACTGCATTGATTTGGACCTTCAACACATTGGTTGCCATAGAAGTGCATTATGTGGAGAAAAATCCTAGAATGCTTTCCTCAAAAAACGTAATTTCTTTTTGACTGAAGAAAGAAAGACATGAACATCTTGGATGAGATGGGGGTAAGTAAATTATCAGGAAATTTTCATTTTGAAGTGAACTAATCCTTTAAGACATAACCACCTGTGTTTACGAGGATAATTACCAAAACGGCATATCGACATATTTGTGTGTAGGCTACCGTTTAGGCGCGTATCTGAAGCCCATAATATACGTCACTTATGCACGTTCCGCCCTGTCTCGGAGCTCACACACAGGAGGCTGCATAGGGAACAACCTCTCTTTCGTGGCTTAATGCACTTTTAATAACACTGTTTAATATCAAGCACGTCCCACAGTTTAGCAACAGTAGACTGCATTTTACATCACTCACTTATTAGGCAGATTGGGATGTTAAGTTTGGCTTAGGAAGGAATGAAAGTGCACCGCTGTGAAGGAAAGAATGGTGCGCTGGATGGAATGTGGCAGCGGCACAATAATTGTTTTACCTCGATTATCTTGTTTTCATAATCGCTGGAAGCCAAAATCGAAATACGATTAATTGCACAGCCATAATTTCCATGATCACTGTAAGAACTGCTTAAACCAGTTAGTTGGTCTCTCAGCCTGCTGAAGGTTGTTATGCTTGTCTGGTTTGATGTTTTTGGACACTTTTTTAGATGGTCTGACTATCTAAACCAGCTAAAAACCACCTTGGCGAGGACATCTAAACAAGCTTAAACCAGGAAATACCAGCAAAGCAATGTAGTACGCTGTTTCCTAACCCTGTTTCAGGAGGCAAACTCTTTCTAATCAAACACATCTGATTCAACTCATCAGCTCGATAGTAGAGGCTCCAAGACCAGAAATAAATGGGTCAGATAAGGGCAACATCCAAAATGTGCACTGTTGGAATGCCAAACAGGGCTAGGAAACACTCTGAGTCTGCTTTTTTCAACAGGCATGTTACAGTGAAAACCTAACTCAAGTCATGTGAAAGGGAAATTAGCCTGGCTTTCCTTTGGGTTTTGATTTTAAACTGATGTGTCTGTTCCTTTTCTTGTACTCTCTTTTGTTCCTTCTATCTCTGCTGCCTTCTCTCATGTCAGATTTCCTGCTACCGCTCGTAATCTGATGCTCTTTCAGTTCATGAAGAAATATGGCTTGTGCTCTGAACCAAGAATGACGGACCTTCCATCAGGAGCTACGGTGCGGTCATAGAGGATTGAATTATTGCAACACCTATCGGTTTTAACAGAACATCTACAATTATATAGTGCCCGGCGATCAGCTTTCAGAGTCATGTTTACCACGTAAATTGTCATAATCTGCCCTTTGACACTGTTGTCAAACTAGCTTTGTCATTTTTTTTGTATTGAGGTTTAAGTTTAACTGTATAAGCGGCTCTCAGATCAGTATTTTGCAGCACACCAGGCATATTCTACCAGAGATCAACCCTAATTCAAAGACTTTTTGTCCAGCATCCTCAGGGGACTCAATGTTAGATCAGAGTTAATTGTCCACTTGATGTATGTCATGTGGTACGATTGATCCACTCTGAAGGGTCCTAATGCAATGACATTCACCCAGGGAGAAGGGACACAGACGGCATGAAAGCCTCTCACTTAGCGAGTCATCAGTGGAGAGGGAAAACAACAGGCTTCTTTTTTCCACTGTGAAGTCGATGGACTGAACTAGAAAGTCCATCTGTTGCATTCCTGTGTGAGAGAAAACAATGGACGTTTTAGTAATCCATGGCATGTTTTGCAGATTGCAGCCTTGTTCTGTGTTGGGATTAAAAATCTTCATTGCTGTCAAAAGTTATTTTGCTCGAAGGACATGAAAGCGCTTTCACTTTTGTTTTTGTAGACTTAAGATGTACAAAGTAAAAGGATGTTTGTAGGAGGCCTGGAGATGGAGAAGCCTTTGGTTCTTTAATCAGATACCGCTCAACGATTAATCTTGCTCCATGGTCATCTGCTCATGAAAACACTTGAAGTATTCAAGACGGCATGAATGAATGCAATTATCAACTTATTTAATGTGCAAACAAAGTGATGAAGTTCTCCCTATAAAGCTTCCAAGTGCTACTGGAATATTTTCATTTTCTCCACTCGTATGGTGTCTTGATAGCCAGAGATTTTAACGAGAGATTTTTTTCCCCCTCCTCAAAACCTCTCACCTTCAAGTAAGATTTATAGTTGCTGCAAGCAGTTTCTCATTTACGAGTTAAGATTAGGATTTGGACAGGCCAGAAAACAGCCCTGGATCCCATAAAAATCTAATTCTGCCCATGGGTGGCTGTCTAGCTATGCAACAGTCTCTTGAAGAGTTATGAAGGTGGTGGAAATGGGACGAAGGGATGGTAGATACAGATCAGTAAGGTTGTAGATGTACCTAAGCAACTTGGAAGTTCCAGAGATCAGAATCCTACCCTAATAAAATTTTGGCCTTGAAACAAGGCACTTAACCTCTGTTTTTTCCATTGGGACTGTTTTTGTGTACAGTAAATTGCTTAAGTTAAACTGCATTTTTTTTAAACTGTTCCCTTAGCGTTGTCTTTTAAAACCCATAGCAAAGAGCACCAGTGGTAGGAGATTTTGGCATTGAAAACCCAAGCTTTTTTTCCCTCATTCATCACTGTGATTGCCCAGATCAATTCACATTTGTGCTTTACCTGGCTCTAACTCAAATGCATTTCACCAGAATGCTATAAATAATGGTACATGTTTGTTATTCCTCAAGCTGGGGGCTTGCTGCAATCTAGGTGATGTGCATCGGTATCTCCCAAATTGATTGTGGCTGTTCAATGCATTCGGAGGGAAACAGGACCACTGGATATGGTTCATTGTTATCTTCTCCATTCCGCTTATAGAGTTGCAGTACCCAGCAGACCTGATAGGGGGCAGCACAACACTGTGAATGACAGTGTAGCACTCATGATGAAGAGAACGCCTGCATGCTAGCTTTTTTTTGGATTCCTGTTTAAATCATGCTTTCTAACACAGTGATAATGTGCAAGCTCTTTAGAGTGGAGCTTGCAAAAGACAATTACAGACTCTGGACATGTCGAGACATCGATTCAGAGATCATCTTCCCAAATGTATTGACAGTAAAGGGTCAAGCACATTCTTTCTTAGAATTGCCTGCTTTTGCAAAATGTCTTCTCTAAAGGTGTCTGTTCTTTTCACAGCGGAATTTGGATACTGTTCTTTTTGTCCTTATCTTTATCTTTAAAAATATTTTAAGGTGTAGCCATGTAGCTCCTGATGTTGTTACTAACCATTAATGCATTCTTTTGCACTCATAGATGCAGTTCTACCTGGAAGACTTTAACTCTAACCCTAATTCTCAGGGATGGGTATTGGAAACCATGTGCAAGAAGTTAACTGATTGATTTTGGGAATTTAACATTCAAATGCTGAAACGAGAATTATTCCATCTGAAGGAGAGCCCATGCCTTCTAGATCCATGCGCTGTATTTTTAAACAGAAACTTAATCAATGGCGACTGGCCATAATTCACGGCATTGGACCTAAATGACAAAGCTGCCCCGCTGTCTGACTTCTGTTACTTAGCCACTTTAACCTTTGACCTCTGGCGCAAAATTATGGCTGGGGTATATTCCTCCTCAACACCTTCATCTTTTGCCTCTTGCCGTAGCAAGTAACCACCCGTTACTAGACAGCGCAGTAATCCGTCGTCCTCTCTGAGACGGTGCGTCCATTAATCACTTCTAGCAACCGACTCAAATTCTCTGTTTTCGGCAGGCTTAGTATCCACTCCATTTACCTTGGCTTTCAGCGTGAGCTGATCTTCCACTTATGCATTGAGACTTTAATAGCTGAGAGCAGCTTCGGCCCCGTTTCAGTATTTGGAACAATAAAAAGCTTGGACTCCGTCCCTCCCTGTCTCTCTGCTGGTAATCAACGAACGAACGGACTGGCCTGCCAGTTATTGAGCGGCGCTGAGAGGGTGGATGGATTAAACGATCCCTGGAGGAACTGCTTTATCACCTTTGCTAGCTACTCCAGCAGGGGTAGTTTAGACTAAGCAAGTTCAACCCCTCGTCCTGTTCCGTTTGCAGGGAATTGCAGGGAACAAGCTCTTCTTGTCATCCCTGTCTTGATTCGCCACATGCCTTATGCCCAGCTAATGCTTAGCTACCATGTCAAACGCAGAAGGATCTTCATGCTAACCTATGATTAACCCCAACCAGACATGAGTGCAGTCCTGAAATGCCCCCATCCTCAATTCTAATTTTGCTGACACTAGCAAGCCATTAGCTGATGAAATATATGGCAATTCTCTGAAAATGAATGATGATGAAGTAATTTTGAGAACACATGTGGCTACGGTCGGCCCACAATCTGCCAGATCATGAGTCCAGCTGTCTTTATGCTCTTGTTGCTGGATTCGCAGAATCGTACCAAAGGGTCGGTATGCTCAAAAAAGGAACTTGTTATAAGGAAACTAGACTGATGAATATATTTGTCATGGTTGATTGTGTTATTCTAAGAAAACTAGCATAGCTGTTCTGCATGTCCAGTAAGCAGTTCCTGTGGATGAAATTCCTGTAAAATGTAGGCACATTACAGCTGCGTTCTAGCTTGAGTGCCCTGAAATCCTGATGTTTTCCCATGAAGTCTTATCTTTTTTTTTTTTTTGGTACGAGTAAACAATTTTGCGATGAGGGCCCTGATCTCTTGCTTGCCCTCTGGCCGTTTCACAACAAAGCTGTTAGCACAAACTGCCAAACAAAATATGACTGATGCTGACCCCTGACCAGCAATAAACTGAACAATTTTCCTTACACTGCAAGATTCAGCGCTAAGCCACAAAGTGGACAATTACATTAGAGGCTTGTTTGAAGAGTGTGCCGACTAGTTTGCTAACAGCATCAAAGGGCAAAATGAACAGTTTTGTGTGGACTGACACCAATCAAAGTTTGTTTGAATACTGCTCAGAAGGTGGTACTTATCTCACACACTGAACAAAAGAGTTGTGTTTGCTAACAAGAGAAGGCATTCAGTTTTAGCGACTCGACTAACCCACACTGTAAACCTGATTGGCAAAACTCAAAAAATGTGAGGTAAGCTGTTTTTTTTTCAGTTATTTTTTAAGTTAAGAAATGTAAAGTTTAAGTAAGCAGAACTTGTAGATTTTATGTTGTACACATACATTTTAATTGCTCTTGAAATATTTGAGTAAGCTAATTCATACATTTAACTTAAAATTAGTATGTAATCTCAACTTAAATATTTTCTTAGTATGGAAACATTTTTTTAAATATTGTCTTTTGTGTTCTGTTGAATAATTCAGATCATACAGAGTTGAAATGACATGAGGGTGAGTAAATGGTGACAATGATGGGTGAACAATCACTTCAATCTCAAACAATTGCACCACAGTGACTGGGTTCCCGCCCTGGTGGAGTGGGAAAGCCGACTCTGACAAAAGCATACAAAAAAAGCTTATTTTACAGTCAATGGAGAATGTTAAATCACAATACTGGCTTTACCAGTGGCAAACAACTAAGGAGAGTAATTAGCATCAATGGGCCTCTTAGTTTAAATGAAGGCTTCCTGAACCTCATTTATTTGAGTCCCTAAGTTCTGCCCAAACTTACTCTCCCCAGTGTTTGTGGATTTAGGTGGTGTAAATCCAATTCAATCCAATTCTGAGTTGAAATCACACAGTTTGGTGACTTACACAGTTGGCTGAGCTCCTATGACAATGAGATATGGGTGCAAAGGAATTTTATTGATCCACAAGCAGCACAAGGCACACAGTTTTCTCAGTGCATGTATATAGGTGTGTTCTTGTTACAATAGGTGTGTTCTTGTGTTCTATAACTTGTTTTAAAGGGGACATATCAGTCATATCATATAAAGGGGAGTGTTTTTGTGTAATTCGCTGTGTATGCTGATGATAATGCAAGGGAGAGAGTGTTTATGGGTAAGACTTTAATGCACACTTGTTGTACTGTGTTTTATTCAGCTCTTACAGCATTTTCTGAAGTGAAAACAGACGCTTTATCTTTTGTGTGATGAACAATAAACTTAATAAAACTCATCAGTAAAGTTTTGGACATCACTCGGACCGGGTCCGCTACAACATGCTTGTACTAATAGTGGATAAAAGCAAGATGGCAACATAAGTTAAATCCGAAATTAAACTAAACTATACCTGTTCCATCTCCATGCAGCAGATATTCTCTGGCTCTGTAGGCATTATTGTCTGAGTCCATTTTGAACGGAACACCATTCGTTTCTGACATGTTCTGTTGTTGTTGCACGAGCTATTGAAGCTCCGCCCTCTTCTTGAAAGAACAGGCAGGGAGCAGCAGCTCATTTGCATTTAAAGGGATATACACAAAAATGGTGTGTTTTTGTTTACCCCAATTTTAACAGGCTATTAAACATGATCTGTGGGGTATTTTGAGCTAAAACTTCACATACACACTCTAGGGACATCAGAGACTTGTTTTTTTTAAATCTTGTAAAAAGGGGCATAATATGTCCCCTTTAAAATGAACTCATACAGCTATTAATATGCAAGAATACAGCACTTCAAGTCCTTTTGTTGTCAGTGTTTTTGAACTGGTATAGTGGCGTATAATTGCTGCTAAGGTAAAATGGTTCATGCGAATCATGGCTATGCAAATCATCATCTTACATGCCTTTACATTGACAGCCTCTTTCTGTTTCCCTTCAAATGGTTTCCTCAAGAGAGTAGATTGTTACCCTCTCACATCCCACTCCTGTGATACGTGAACATATGCAAATACACTTGTAAATGATCTGCTGGGGGACTTGGCACTTGAGTGACAGTGAGGCCATGTCTCCGCTGTTGATTTCAAACAAGTACTTTTTTTCCTTTCTGTAAACAAGATACAAAACATTCGGTTGCTGCAGACAGAATGGTGGGTTGTTCTTATTACAGAGAATGCAATACCTTAAATTGCGAACAAAATGGTTTCAAAGGAACACCGGTGTTGTTTCACATGCTCCGCCACAAATACAGTGCGACGCCGTACACGGATTACAGTTGTTTTCTTTGAATCTGTCACCGTAATTCGCTGTAAGCATTGCGCTGCTTGAATCACCCTGTGAATCGTGTACGGATCAACCCGACCAATGAGACTGATGCGAATTTGCATCCGCTCACATTTTATGTCTGTTTTGACATTTATCCGGGGAAGCTGTATTCACGCTGCTTAGCTGTATGTATATATGTGTGTGTGTGTGTGTGTGTGTGTGTGTGTTACAGTGAGATTATATCTGTTCTGTAATGTTTAATGCTGTGAAGTTTGCCCATCTATTGCTTTACCCAAGCAAAAGCAGTCATTTCAAGTTATGATCAAATAATAATGTCTTTTTCCACAAATGTAATGACAAATTGTATGCTGTTGTGGTTGTTGTGAGATCTATTAGATATATTTTCTAACATAACATGAATCTAGCATGATTCGTTTTCTCAATCTTTCAGGAACAAAAGGAGTGCTGGATGAAGTGGATATTTTCCTTGGATTTAATTAAAAGAAAATCTTGAAATGCATACTGTCGTTTGCGATCGATAAGTCTTTGTTAAGATCAAAACATACAGCTTGTGAATGACTGCAGGTATTCTGCTTTTTATCAAAACACTACAAAAACACATAATGTACCAAGAAGGACCACTTTAGAAATGTACCATGGTAATATCATGGTGTTCTTTGAAGTATCATGTTATATATATTCCTGTTGACAAATTTGATATTTAAAAGATATTACAGCCAATTTATATTAGGTGACTTTAACTATTATGTACTAACATTTAAAGGGTTAGTTCACCCAGAAATGAAAATTCTGTCATTAATTACTCACCTTCATGTCATTCCAAACTCGTAAGACCTTAGGAACACAAATTAAGATATTTTGATGAAATCCGAAAGCTCTCTGACCCCTCCATAGACAGCAATGTGGTGCTCACGTGAACAGCATCGGCCAATGGTAACCCGGCACTCTGGCGTAGCTCTGACATAACTCGGAAATGGCTCCCTTGTTTGAATTCGCAGCGCACCATGTCTGCCAATTACATTAATCCACATTGCCGCTGAAAGCTTAAGGCTACAACCTGTCTGAGAGTTGCCACCATGGCGACTGGCAAGTGCTAAAAATGCATTCCAGTGCTGGAAATTTAAAAACCATTTCATCCAGAAATCTGTATTTAACCTCAGAATGATCTCAAAGTAAAAAGAGGTGCTAAAGTCTGATTTTGTGGTGGCTTTGCTTTAAAAAAAATATTATAATCTTAATTCAAGTGATGAAGGATTTTGAAAGTCTGACAGTAATCTGTGTTGAGCACTACTGTAAGGTTAACCCTGCCTGGTTTACAGTAAATGTTTGGAAATGATTAACAGTTGAAAACATTTGTTATAAAGTAATCAAAAAGTAATCATGTAATCAGTTACATTACTTTAATAAAGTAATTTAAATAGTTATTACATTATTACATTTTAAATAGGGTAACTTGTAACCTTCCCAACACTGAGTATATAGTAGTTAAGAATACCTAATATAAAGTGTGACCGAAATTACTTTTATTCAGCAAGCATCAAAAGTAAAATCAAAATCATAACACAAATATGCAACCTTGGTCTACAATTACATGGAGGCACTGAATTGCTAATCATTATGTGCAAAAATAAATGTTTGCAATCAGACACTCTTTAGCTTTTAACCTTGTGTGCAGCAAAGTACGGACCATACACTATTAGTTAATTTTAGTAATGGATATACTGCCATGAAGTTCAGTTTCGATATTTTGATAACATAAAAGTGAAAGTCTGTGGCAGAGTACACATAAGCCTCCCTCTCTGTTGATATTTGCTGGTTCTCTGACTGTGTGAAACCGTGAAATGCTAATTACTTTTCGGCACAAACTCCGTAGAGAGATGAAATAAACTGTGGAGATAAATAAGACCCTGTTTACATTTCTGTTTACATGCTTTCAATCTTGACTCCACATGCTCTCAGTTTCGATAAACACATTCTTGGCTTGATCCTTGATCCTTGATGTAATTAATCTTTGTCTTAGCCCATAAATCTGGACTAGACCATTCAAATTAGGGTTAGGTTTTTCAACGGTGGCTTGTTTTAGCTGAAACCTGATCACCGGTGGGGCCCTTAGACCCTATGGTTCATAAATCCAGTTCCTCTGCCTTAGAATGACCTGGTATTTTTCAGCTGCGGTGCTTATTTAATCCGGGTGGTACTGGGAGGCAGAGAGTGGTACAGCCCCAATGCTACTCCCATCATAATTTGCAGCTTTTAGTTGTTCATTAGCATGGTAATTAGGCTGCTGGGAGATACACGAGGCAAAATTTATACCTGACAGTTTCAGTGCATTGCGTATGATGCGGAGGGCATGCAGGCAAAATGCGCGTGGGTGCGCATTTGAGTTTGGGAGGGGTGCGGGCTGCTCGTTCCTTCTAATGAAGCAGAATTTTTGCTGAAGAAAGGCCTCTGTTAATGGAATTTGATCCTAATTATTAGATTGCATTACATACAAACATAGGGGACCTTTTTCGGAGCTGGCTTCCTGCCATTATGGTTTCTGTTTATCTGTTTGCGCTGTTCGAGCTGGTCTCCCTCTCTTGCTCCCGTTTTTTTCCTTTTCACTCATTACGTGCTATATCAAAATTATCTCTGGTGTCACAGGACAGACGGATTGTGTTTGAGGGCACCACACATGGTAGCAATTGCCTGTGTAGATGCCGGTAATTAGGATGGAACTGTTGATAATACTCATAAATATGACCCCTGACAAATACATTTACACAGCTGAAGTTGTTCCATATACAGATATCCATCTGCCCTTCACCATTATGTTGCAAAAAAGTCATTTTAAATATGTTTTTGGCTTTTGCTCAACCAAATGAGAAACTCATTTTACAGGAAAGTGGATGTATTTTTGAATTTACATTAGAGAAATTTAAAAGCATGACTGCATATTAAACCCTAAACCGCATATTTTTCATTTTGCAGATACTTCTAGTCACTGACCAGCCAATGAGGATTTTGGTGAGATTTATCGATGAGCAGTTTTTGTTGCTGTGACACATCGCAGCTCAGCCTTGAGGTGAATTGTGAGTAATGTTTTTGTCTCCACCTGCTCTCTTTATGTGTGACCAGCCATTTACGTGTGAAGGAACAGGAATATTGTCCGAGCGTTCTATATTAATTGATTCTCAGTGCTGAAAAAAGGACTAGCGTTGAGCCCACATGTACACTTCGACTCACTGTGGATTAATATTTGAAACTTGCATTTTCTGTAAAGCAGATTTTAAAATTTGTGTGTCGTAAGAAACGCTTTACAAATAAACATGAATTGAAGTATCCTCAGTTTTAGTGTATCAAAAATAAGTAGAACTACTGAGAGAGTAAATACCTTATAATTCAAAATCGAAGATCAGACTGAAGGCATTACCCTTAAATGCCTGAATGTTTCGCCAATCATTATTACATATTTGGGTCTTTAGCGACCCGGATCTATATCTAACACGGATGGATCTCTACCTGTCGCGATAATATAAAACTCTCCTGATATTAGAGTAACGATTACAGCATAAATAAAATAAAATAAAGCATATTTTGTAACCTTTTGAAGCTTGGAAGGGTTCAGTTTGAGCAGATGTTTTATACCATCATCACTGAACTCGTCAAAGCTCATTTCCTAGTACATTCAGTGTCTGGCCCATATTTGCAATCTCAAATATATTCTCAAAACTATTATTTCAAAATCAGTATTTTGATTGATGACAGCTTCTTCACCAGATCCACCATCAAGTGACAGTGACACTAATATTTGATTGCGTTTGGCACTTGCTCTGCAGTAAATCACTGAGCCATTTCAAGTTTTGCTGATGGTACTTCCTATTCTTTTGTTTTCTGCCTGCAGCAACTATGAGTGAAACGTCACTTCATCATTGTGTATCATACATTGCCACCTTGTGGAATGAAGGAGAATTGCAATTATTCAGTCATTAAAGATTCAATTATTGTTAAAATATACTTGTTAAAAAACTGTTAAAATTTTTTTTAATTTTTTTTACAAAAAAATGAATGGGAAAACAGGCATTCTTTTATAATTGCATTTTTTTTCTTGTTATATTGTTTATAATGAATTGATTGAGGAATACTAAGAAGGTTGATATCTAACTTCAAAAAATGAATGAGGAGGCTCATGTATGCATTTAAGGGTTAATATCAATGTTACCAGCAGCTAACGCCAATACATTTCACTCTCACAGGTTTGGGATTCACCCAGATGTCGTAAAATACTTCACCGCTTCTTATTCTCCTGAAAAACAGGGTGTCTGCTCTGCTAAGATAAGTTGTTAGCCGGCCCCACATTTGGACCCCCATCTCTCTCCGTCGATGACCGCAGCAATAAGGTTGTCAAAACACTCTTCAGCGCTATTTCACACTCTTCGTGCCTGACTGCGACGTCACAAAAAGCGCCTGGAGTGGAGTTGAGTGCTGTTTCTGGACGATGGACAAACAGATACAAGCGCTAGACAATACAAGAGTGCAGAGGCCCGAATGCTGACAAGGGGGCCGATGGACGGCTTTAAGTGGCAATTTCCATATTTTTCTGCATGGTTTCCCCTTTGGCTGGGTTACCATGGTGTTTCTGTCATTGCCAATGATGGAATCTGCCAAAGACCTCTTGCTAACGCACCGGAGAGGTAATTTGGGGGACAGCTGCTCTGGGTGAGGGAGGCTTGGCTTCATCAAAATGGCTTTTGTACAAAAAAGCATCTCTCTCCTGGTCCTGAGGCAAAAAAACCATTTTCTGTAAAGCGCAAATGGATGTGCAAAGTACAAAGTGTGATATTACGTGACTTACCAGTGGAGTGTTTTTGAAACATGCATGTACAGTTATATAGATGCAAAATTCTGTTCCTCTGTTCATTTTAGTGCATGCAAGAAATGCATAGTTGGGGTTTCCTTTCTAAATTTATAATCTCACACGTGCATCCATGGGTTAAAAAAAAGCTTGTGGAATGTTTGATGGCATGAATTATTGACAATGACAAAATGTGAAAATTGTTTGGAGGAGTGTGTTAAATATTCATGAGGTGGCTTTTCAAGGTGGGCAAAGACAGGGGAATCCATCATTCCCTTTGAAAATGCAGTGATACTATTAGGAGATAAATATTTATTACCGGTTCATGTACACTGCAGCTTGTGAAAACGGATGCAACGTCACTGCTGGCCGCCAATAGGTAACTATTGGAGGATATGTGACACTTTCACTTTCATTAAACCAGGTGTCGGTTGTATCCGTACAAGGGGGTCAAAGAAAATACCTGATGTACTTCACTTGAAGGCTCGATCACTTCCTCTTTTCTATCTCTTCACTTTCGACTCTTCAGAGGAGTCTTATTGTGTTCTCCGCCGCTCTTGGCTTTTTATCTTGACCACTCTCTTTCTGGGCTTCATTACACAGGCTGTCCAAGTCTGAAATTGAGGTTACTTTGGACAAGGGCACAATCATTCTTTCAAAGCACACTGAACTTGCGGCAGCCTCGATCTTCTCCGTTTGTGTGTTTGGCAGGTTTTTGCACTTGATAAAATACCGGCAGACGTCTTCAGAGTTGGAATGGAGCACCTAACGGCAAGAGTCCCGGAGCAAGAGGGGTGCCTACGACCGCAGAGAGGCTGTCAGCCGCAGAAATGAGAAATCTCGCTCTCCTGGAGAGACCTCTTAGGTGAGTGGAAATGTTTTCTGCTCCGCCTCATCCATGTGGGGTGTTTTCTCGAGATGTGGGCCGCATCCGTTTGGTCGACATTCAACAAGAAGAGATAATGGATCTTTCTCATCCGCCGGCTGCTGTGGAGGTTCACCGGTGAGTTGGCTGGGAAAGAACATCCATCACGTCCATGTTGCGTGTTTTAAACATGTATGAACTGTGACTGATGGTTCTGCCGAAGCGCTGATCCTCATTCTGCTGCGATCAAAACCTCGTCCTTTCAGAGGTTTATAAAAATGACTAACGTTACGCCACAAATAGAAATGATCGCTTCTTGTAGGAATGGGGAGCAGGACGCAAAAAGATTACAGCAATAAAGAAAGGACGACTGAAAGGGTTAGATGACCTGGTAATGACCTTTTGATTAACCAGTGAAATAGAAATAAATACAAACTTCAGTGGGACTTAAAAACGCCTGCTCAAAGAGGAAAGGGCAGGAACCTCTACAGATTTGGTTTGTAAAGACACCTTTTTACTTTAGAAATTAATATGGTGTTTTTCTTAACCAAGATTGGTTCCTTTCTCCGTTTTATTTCACAAATGGGATCCATCAAATGCTCTTCGATCTTGACATTTCAGTTTTTTCCTTCAAAGAAAGTCAAGAATAAAAGCAATTTAACACCCAAACCACTGTGGAATTCAGTTAATTAGTTGTCCATATACACTTGAGGCCTTTTCCCCAGAAAGTAATTATGAACTGCTATCGATTTCAGTCATTACCTTAATTAATTTACTAAATTTATCATGTTACAAGATTACAGAAGATTAGAGATTTACCCTTTTGCTCGATGGTGTATTTTTCTAACATGCAACATGTTCTACAGATCAGTCAAACAAAGTGATGCCTAAACTCTTTCCTTACTGTTTGTCTTTGTCCATTGCTGAATAATTAACGCAGAATACTATAAAGGTTTCAGCGCAGGTACCAACTTAACCAAACAATCAAGTGGTATATTTGGAGGTAGACTATAGTGTTAGCTTAGCTGCTGGGGCATGAAGTACTTATCCAGCTTTTGCTCGGTCTGCCAATTCCCAAGGCCCTTGAGGAATCGATAGTGTTTGAACCCTCGCCATCATGGCAGGGCTCTGCCACCACACACATGGTACAACAGATCAATTCTCCTCTCGGCCTGCCCAGAAACAAGGCCGATGGGCTTTATTTGTTATGGCGTATCATTTCACTGGGTATGTTTAGAATACCAGTCTAATACTGTGTACTCTGTGCTGCTTACTTAGTAGTAGTTGGCATTTCTAGTACACTACATTGTCACTTTGTGTTGCATGTTTACAAAAATTCAGTTTTGAGTGAAATGTTTTTGACAGTCTGATCAGATTATGAGTCAAGAAAGAGTTAAAAGTTGCAGCTGTAATACTATTGGTTCATTCATCATATTGGAAATTGAAGGTTGAGTCAGACACGCTGGCAAGTGTAGTAGGTCACCCGCAGTGCTTAATTTGTAAATGAATAATTGTCAGATCCTAAACAACAATTAAAAGGCATACAATGACATCACTAAACTGGCACAACTATATCAGCGTCATTCACAAGTTTCTGCACGGCCCCTACACCCTAATGTATTATTCCGTCACGTATTCTGTCTACATTGAGACCAAATATCATTCAGCTGATCAGTGATATTTTCTCACCGACGACGTTGTGTCTAGGGGTGAAGTTCCATCTTCTCATGATCTCATTTGATCAGTAACACCAACAGCTTTACTTGCGGATATAAAAAATGAAAATATGCTTGACTGTCTTTTTGACATTTTACAGATATTAGCATATTTTTATTAAAATAATTTGTCAGGTATATACTCTCTCTCCAAACTTTCCACTGCTCGCTGCGTGCAAAACAATAAGCAGTAAGCATCAACCAATCAGAGTGATTCTGGACTTAAGAAAGCTGATAGCAAAACATAACCTTCAAATACATCTGCATAAAGTCGTGATCGCTCTGTCTCACACGTGTGCATGCATTTTCACCATCTACTGCTCTTGCTAATGCCGGATCGTTTAAAAACAAATACTTGAACGCAAAAAAACAAAATCAGACATTTTCCGGATGACAGGGATCCGGCTCAAATTAAGCACTGGACACCCAGCTATTCTGTGATTCCCGAATGAATGACCAGTGTAGTCCAACTGATTTCAGAACAAATGACTGAAAAGAATCAAACACCATGAAGTATAGAACTTACTGTGTTATGTTGAACTTAAAGGAATAGTTCACCCAAAAATGATCCCATAATTTACTCACCCTCAAGCCATCCTAGGTGCATATGACTTTCTTCTTTCAGCCAAACACAATCAGAGTTATATTAAATAATATCCTGTCTCTTCCCAGCTTTGTAACGGCATTGAATAGCACCTGAGTTTTTGAAACTCCAAAAAGTGCATCCATCCATCATAAAAGAAATCCATACAATTCCAGTGGGTAATAAATCCCTCCTGAAGCGAAGCGATGGGTTTTTGTAAGAAAAAATATCCATATCTAAAGCTTTATTAACTATAATCACTGGCTTCTGGCAATGGTTCCGGTGGAAGGCTGACCTGGAAGGCATGACGTAGATGTAGCGTAAGCTCAGGTGAGAATTGACGAACACGGAAGTGCAGAAGATAGAGCAAACCAAAACGGTGGTCTAAAACGAGAAGTTTTAAAGAAAAATGTCAGAGGATTTTCGATATAAGAGAAGAGGAGCTTGAATTTTCATACGCTGGGTCAGAGGTCACCCTTCTGCTGGAACTTGACTCGACTCGACTCGTTAACACACATACAGCCGTTGCCGTAATCCAGTGATTATAGTTTATAAAGTTTTAAATATAGATATTTTTCTTATAAAAACCCATCACTTCGCTTCAAAAGGCATTTATTAACCCACTGGAGTGGTATTGGATTACTTTTATAATGTATGGATGCACTTTTTGGAGCTTCAAAAACTCTGGCTCTATTCAATAAAGCTTGGAAGAGTCAGGATGTTATTTAAAGGGGTTGTTGATTGCTCCTTTTTACAAGATGTAAAATAAGTATCTGATGTCCCCAGAGTGTGTATGTGAAGTTTTAGCTCAAAATACCCCACATTTTTTATAGCATGTTCAAATTGTCACTTTTTGAGGGTGAGCAAAAACGTGCCGTTTTTGTGTGTCCCTTTAAATGCAAATGAGCTGTTGCTCATGGGACGGAGCTTTTATGTTCAAACTGGAGTCGGACAATGATGGAGAGACTCAAGAAGAATTGACAACATGTAGAATGAGATAGGACGTTTCTGAATGGTTAGTTGATTAATTTATTTAGTTGATGTGGCGTTCACAAGTCCATCAATCCATCCATCCTAATCTATTATCGGTGTCCATCCATAAATCCATCCATCCATCCATTCAACCACCTGCCCACCCATCTCGGTGTCCATCCATCCATCCATCCATCCATCCATCCATCCATCCTAATCTAATCTCAGTGTCCATCTATCCATCCATTCATCCATCCTATTCTATGTTATCTTCAAGTCATTGATTTGTCATGATAATCTCACGCCCTAATCTCACACATAACGTGTTCCCGGGGGCAGGGTTTATGTAAATTTCAGGGTTAGGTGATGTCACTAACCCACGAGGAAGCTGTTTTTTGTAGTCCTTAAAAAGCGATTTCTTTCAAATATCTCCCTTTGCTTTGCACTTTGAGTGTTGTAACTTTGCAGATATTGTTTATGCTCAAACAGCAACATTACACACTAACGAAAGTTAAAAAAGTGAAATCATAACCAACCACCCCTTTAATATAACTAATATTATAACTAATTGTGGAAGAATGTCATATACACCTAGGATGACTTGAGGGTGAGTAAATCATGGGATCATTTTCAGTTTTGGGTGAATTAACCCTTTAAGGCTTGTGCGATTTAAATCAGTGTAGTTACTGACTAACTGTTCATATCATAGTATTACGTTAAACATAATGACATTAACATTTTATTTAAGGAATTCCTTTTTTGTCAAATAATTTTGTTGAATATATACATGTTAAAAATCTTTATAAATACACTCCTGCAAGCATTTTCAAAATGTATTCATTTATTTAGTTGTTTATACACATGCTTTAATTTTCAATTTTATTTATTGTTTTAAATAGTTTTTTTATTGATTGATTGATTGATTGATTTAACTATTTATTTATTTTATTTATTTTTGGCATTATTTTTATTTTTATTTCTTCCTTAGAAGTACTAAGAATCATTAATGTGATTGTTAAAGAACCGGAATCATAAAGAGGAACCAGAACCCCACTCCCTGCTAATACCAATAGTTTTTAAATTAAATATTCACCAAGCACATATGGCTGTGTCTGAGTGTCCACATTCATTTGGCCCTACATTGTGTTATGATTCCATTAAAGGACAAAAATAAGACTCCAGTGATGCATCTTGCCTTTGAAAAACATTTTAAAACAGCTTTCTTCATTCCCTGGTGTTCCTTGCAGTGCAATAGTCATCGAACGTCTTGAGTAGCCGACCCTCTGCACACATTTGTCATTCCTACACCCTCCACGTCTGTACTGTATCTCTGAGGAAGATATGTTTGGTAGATCTCTTTTCTCTTTTTCAGCTGACAGATGTGTGTGTGTGTGTGTGTTTGTGTAGGAGAGAACTGGGAGAATCCTGTTGTGATCGATTGACGCCGTTGACATATGTACGCCAGCGAGGAAAGTGCTAAACTGAGCCTGGCATTACTAAATTAACACTTCCCAAATTGATCTGCAGGGGCAGCTTTAAGACACCGATCTGGGGGAGAGACAGGGCCTCTGCAAACGCGAGTGTCATCTGCTGCCATCTTTCCCGCGTAACCTCTGGGAATAATGCGACGGAATCGATGGGGCGGACTCTGGCATCGCAGCCCTCCCTCCTCTCCAGTTGTATTAGACGAGGGCAGGAACGTGGGAGGAGGAAGAGAGGGAGAAAAGCAAGACTGAGAAGGCCATTATGGAACGAAGAATGTATCCTCATGAGCAGGCAGCGGGGTTGGAGACGGTGCAAATGAGAGAGCCGACATGGCCATTCCTGGGGCCTCATTACCTTAATGGAGAACCATCGGTTCTGCTAGGGTTTCTCGAAAATCTCCCCTGACACGATTGCTTTCCTCTCTGCGCACAGCCTTAGTGGTGTCAAATGAAGAGAGAGAGAGAAAGAAAGAGACAGAACAGGAGCTATCCGAGCGGTTTGGTGAATTGCAAGGCAAGATTTGTGCGTTTGGTACAGTAATAAGGTCTTGATTGGGACTGGAATCCGCCGCCGCACTTTATAAAGTCGCCTGTGGTTGACACTGCGGCCTTAGCCGAAGGAAAATTGTGTAAGCACTGGTCGGGATTTCTCAGCAAAGGCTCTTTACAGAGAGCAAGCCCTTAGGATAGATGTAAAGCACTGCGACGGGCTAAATAGCTTCATGGTTTAAAGGGTTAGTTCAACCAAAAATCTAAGTTTTGTTATCATTTACTCACCCTCACCTTCGTTCCAAACCCATAGACCAAATATCTCGGATGGAATACAAAATGGGTCGTTTAGCACAATGTCCTCTTTTCCAAATGAAAGAGGTCCGATGCTTTGAATAATAGCTTTGTGTATAACATTTGGTTTTCTACATTGCAACATCTGCTGATTTGTCTCCAAGATAATGTTAGCTGGCTAGAATCTGTAGAAAACATTTATTATACATTTTATTTTTATGTTATACATTTGATTTTATGTATTTAAGTTGTTTTACACTATCTATCTGTCTGTCTATCTATCTATCTATCTATCTATCTATCTATCTATCTATCTATCTATCTATCTATCTGTCTATCTATCTATCTATCTATCTATCTATCCAAACCCACTCATCCATCTTGGTGTCCATTCATCCATCCATCCATCCATCCATCCATCCTGTGTCTATCCATCCGCCCGTTCGTCTGTCCATCCATCTCTGTGTCCATCCATCCATCCATCTCTGTGTCCATCCATCCATCCATCTCTGTGTCTGTCCATCTGCCTGTTCGTCCGTTCACCCATCTCTGTGTCCATCCATCCATCCATCCATTCTAATCTAATCTCGGTGTCCATCCATCCATCCTAATCTAATCTCGGTGTCCATCCATCCATTCACCCACCCACCCATCTTGGTGTCCATCCATCCATCCATCCATCCATCTCTGTCTATCCATACGCCTGTTCGTCCGTTCACCCATCTCTGTGTCCATCCATCCATCCATCCATTCTAATCTAATCCCGGTGTCCATCCATCCATCCTAATCTAATCTCGGTGTCCATCCATCCATTTACCCACCCACCTATCTTGGTGTCCATCCATCCATCCATCCATCCATCCATCTCTGTCTATCCATCCGCCTGTTCGTCCGTCCACCCATCTCTGTCCATCCATCCATCCATCCATCCATCCTAATCTAATCTTGGTGTCCATCCATCCATCCATCTATCCTAATCTAATCTCGATGTCCATCCATCCATCTATCCTAATCTAATCTCTGTGTCCGTCCATCCATCCATCCTAATTTAATCTCGATGTCCATCCATCCTAACCTAATCTCGTTGTCCATCCATCCATCCATCCATCCTAATCTAATCTAATCTCGGTGTCCATCCATCCATCCAAATCTAAACTCTATGTCCAACCATACATCGATACGCAAATACTTCCATCTGATATGCTCAGAATTTTAACAAATGAAAATAAGATTTAATTAAAAATATTAACTTTGTTTTTTACAATATCTATAATAAAAATTATATATAACAAAAATTAAATAATTTGTGGTAGGGCCGGTGAAAATGTTGGCAGGGCAATTAAATATCAAAACTACTGCAGAAAGATATCTTTATTGTTGATTAACTATTTTTATATTACTTTTTAAAGTAATGTCCCTCTGACATTCTGCTACGCGTTTCCTTTTGTGTTCCAGGGTAAAAGATTGGTGAGTAAATAATGACAGAACTCAACAATTCAAGACGGTGACAAGAAAGTGACATTTCAGTGCCCTTTTAGAAATTATTTGGCAAATTCATGCAATGCAGGAAGTGTTGGAAATAATGATGTAACTCTTCCTTACTTTACAGTGTATTCATTGCTTCTCAAGCGTTCCAAAGGCTTGTGTGTGCTGCTGTTGACTGTGAGGCAGCTGTGTTCCTGCAGGCTGTCTTCAGCTGCCACTAAAAGGTTGGTAGATGTTGTTAAGCGGCAGCGAAATGACATCATAACACGCAATAAGGTGTTGATGCGATGACCCAGTCTTGAAGATGTTTTTGTTTCTTCACTTACATCGTCAAAGGCATCTTTTATGTTGTTATCCGGGAAAGAATGTGGCATTTTTATCAACGAGTTTCCCCACTACACATTTTGCCCCACAGCTTTAAACAGACCAAGAGAGGAAAGATACAGAGAAAGAAAACCTTCAGAGTGCAGCAGAAGTCCTTGAATGCTGGCCGTTGGTTTTCATTTGGGAATTTCCAAGAAGATAAGAGGAAACTACTTGGCGAGGAATGAAAAGAGAAAAAGTTTTTGCAGTTTAGCGGTTTATAATCAGCACTAATGAGGCCTACATCTCTCCTGTGCAACTATAGATTCATTTCATTGGGTTGTTCAGTAACAGACAGTAACCTTGGCAACGATGATATATATTAAAGGGTATTATGATTCAAGACTTCAAACCGAAGCTAATTAATGCTGCTTAAATTGGATTATGGCCGTCATATATCAGCGGCAAATAAGGATGTACTCACCTTATTGTCTGTCTCGGCATTGATCTGTGCGTTTTGGATTACGTTCAATTTGATTTAAGCAGGCCAATATGACATCATACACACATAAGCCGGAAACGGGCTGATAAATCAAGTTACTGTCGGCACCTCCAGGGTTTGTCTTAAGATTCAGACTTGAGTAGAATGACCCTGCGCGCTCTCTCTCCCTGAAAATTTCCCCTCCGTAGTCGCTTTCCTTACAATGCAGCGGCATCATCAATAGTCATTTATAGAAGGGACGCTTTCCACACCGATAGATGCAATGAAGATTCATAGCTGCCATTTGAATGCAGGTGTGTGCGCGTGCTGGAGATGAGGATGAAAATGCGCATACGTTCATGCTCTTTCTTTTCGGTAACGTGGCCTTGCTTGTTCGGTGAAGGAGAGAGGAGATCTGGAAAGAAGGAATACATTTCTGTTGTGTCGTACAGGTCTGATGCCGGATTCAAGGATGATGTGGAGGTCTGTTGAAGGTCAGTAAAAGGTCACACTTACACCTGCGCAAGCATTCATTCCCGAGATACATGGAGCAGTGTTCATCTAATGGCACTAAAGTGGTAGATGCCCTTTAACATTGATTCAGAACAAGCCACCTATCCTCGCCTTTTGAATCTGCAGTGGCATGCAACAGAAATCATATTTTAAGCTTTAAATGTGAGTTTTGCAGTCTAAATTGAATGTGATCTGATTGAAAGACTGATGTACCGCAATGGAATACTATTGGTTTATCCTTGTTAGCTGCAAAAACAAACATTCAGCATGACCAGAGTAGTCCAGTTCACAAACAAATGAATCTTGTGAGTGGGTTCTTTTTAGTGAATCTAAAATACAAGACATTACTATTTAATTCCGATTCACAAACAAATGACAGTTTAGTCAGTTAAATCAGTTTAGTCTGATTGACAAACAAATGAATCTTGTGAGCCTGTTCTTTTTAATGCATCAGAAACTTATACAGTGCAACCAGTGTAATCCAAATCACAAACAAATGAATCTTGTGAGGAGGTTTTTTTTTTTTTTGTGAATCAAAAACCTACAGCCTTACCACTGTTGTCCGATTTACAAACAGAGACGGTTCATAGCCTACAACATAACCAATGTAATGCAATTTATGAACAAATGACTCTTATTCTTTTTAGTGAAATTAGAAACATGTATCGCAACCAGTGTAGTCTGATTCATGAACAAATGAATCTTTTGTGCCGGTTCTTTTTAGTGCAATCAAAAAAACATACAACGTGACCTGTGAGGCCTGATTCAACAAATGACTCTTATGAGCTGGTTCTTTTTAGTGATTAAAAAAAACAATGTTATTAGTATAGTCTGATTCACAAACAAATTCATTTTGTGAGATGTTTCTTTTAGTAAATCAAAAATATACCTTTAATAGGACTAAACCGATAACGTTGTATGTTTTTAAGTCACAAAAAAGCTGCCTCATGAGAGTCATTTGTTCATGAATCATTTGAATTTGCTTATGACTCATTTGTTCATGAATCATATCTGTTTAGTCTGATTCACAAACAAATAAATCTTGTGAGACAGTTCTTTTTAATGAATCAGAAACAAATATCAGAACCAGTGTAGATCAAAAAATGAACAAATGATTCTTGTGTGCTGGTTCTTTTTAGTGCAATCAAAAACATACAGTGTGACCAATGAGGTCTGATCAACAAATTAATCTTGGAGACCGTGGTGGTCTCTTAGAATATCTGGCTGACTGGGAGAACTATGGCCCAGAAGAGAGATCATGGGTTCCTAGAGACGATATTCTTGATCCCACACTGCTGGAAACCTTCCACTTCAACCGTCCAGACCGTCCTGCGCCCCGAGGAAGAGGTATACCACCACAATGTCGGGGTCCTCAGGAGCGGGCCGGGGTACTGTGACAGATCTGCCAGGCTCACTCATCAGCCAATCACAGTGCACACCATCCCTTGAGTACTAACCACGCACACCTGCACTTCATCATCTCCCTCAAGAAGGCTACATAAACACACACCTCACCTCACTCAGTGTTCACACTTGGCATGTTTGGCTTGATTAAGGGTGTGTTCACACTTGTAGTTTGTTTCGCTTGGTTAGTTTGGTCTGGATCAAAAAAAAAACCCATTTAGTCCTGGTCTGATTAGCGCTCAGATTGGCATTTTTTTTCACCGAACTTAAAGGCATAGGGATACTTTCACAACCTTATTGGTCGAATTTTATGACGTATTGCCTTTTTTGAGATGGAACTTACCAAACATCCAAAACAATGCTGTGTGCTGGGATAAATGCGCCCGTTGTGTGTGCATAGCCTGCATATGATGGCATTTTGACCAGCTGAGAACTTGTGAAGAGCTTATAAATTGTTTAAAGGAGTCAAAACAGCGGCAGGAATCCCTCCGTCACACACACAAACACGAAGAAGATCTGCTGCGTCATAAAAATGGCGATCTGAACGCTAATCGAACCAGGTCTAAATGTTTTTTTTTTGGTCAAGACCAAACTAACCAAGCGAACCAAACTACAAGTGTGAACACACCCTTAAAAAAGCTGCTTCATGAGAGTCATTTGTTCATAAATCATTTGAATTTGTTTATGACTCATTAGCTCATGAATCATACAGTACATCCGGAAAGTATTCACAGTTCGTCACTTTTTCCACATTTTGTTATGTTACAGCCTTATTCCAAAATGGATTAAATTCATTATTTTCCTCAAAATTCTACAAACAATACCCCATAATGACATCATGAAAGACGTTTGTTTGAAATCTTTGCATTTTTATAAATAAATAAAAAACACATGTACATAAGCATTCACATCCTTTGCTCAATACTTTGTTGAAGCACCTTTGGCACAAATTACAGCCTCAAGTCTTTTTGAGTATGATGCTACAAGCTTGGCGAGCCCGATCACACGAAAATGCGTATCAATAATACGAGTGTGCAATGTCGTATAATTGGCGTGCATATGGTACGCAGTTTTTCGCGTGCATATGATACGCACTTTATGGCGTATTATACGAACGAATCTGTCGTTCAACCACGTTGGTTAACGATGTCACGCAGGTGGTGGAGTAATAACTGCTTTTAATGAATTAGTTTGAGATCGAATTCATGCTAGATTTTTTGCTATAAATTATGGACATGGCATCTGAGGGCTAATTCTTATTTTTCTCAGTTATTTTGCTTTATTTCCAGATTCAATCATACTAGAGCACGTACGCACATGCGCACTCTTCAAAAAAAGGTATTTTAAATCTCTTGACAAACTAAAAGACATAAATGACATTTGTATGTATTCTAAATAAAATATAAAGATTATACTAAATGTCAGCTTGCTTATTTTGCTCAAGATAATTATTTATTAAGTCCACATGTCACGCAAACAAGAAACTATGCTTCTAACCACAAGCCGAGAGCTGTCGTTGCAACCACACAAGTTTGCGATGCTGTTTGCGAATGTTCGTTGGAACTATGGTTACGGGAAACACAGACTTGTTGAACTATGTTGATAACGACGGAACTTGCGACCATAGTTGGCTAACACTGGTTTTGGGAAACGCACCCCAGGTTGGATGGGGAGCATTGGTGCACAGCCATTTTCAGATCTCTCAAGAGATCGGGTTCAAGTCTGGGCTCTGGCTGGGCCACTCAAAGACATTCACAGAGTTGTCCCGTAGCCACTCCTTTGTTATCTTGGCTGTGTGCTTAGGATCATTGTCCTGTTGGAAGATGAACCTTCGCCCCAGTGTGTGGTCCAGAGCGCTCTGGAGCAGGTTTTCATCAAGGATGTGTCTGTACATTGCTGCATTCATCTTTACCTCGATCCTGACTAATCTCCCAGCTCCCCACGGCATGATGCTGCCACCACCATGCTTCACTGTAGGGATGGTATTGGCCAGGCGATGAGCGGTGCCTGGTTTCCTCCAGATATGACGCTTGCCATTCAGGCCAAAGAGTTCAATCTTTGTTTCATCAGACCAGAGAATTTTGTTTCTCATGGTCTGAGAGTCTTTCAAATCCAAATCCAGACAGGCTGTCATGTGCCTTTTATTGAGGAGTGGCTTCCGTCTGGCATACAGGCCTGATTGGTGGAGTGCTGCAGAGATGGTTGTTCTTCTGGAAGGTTCTCCACAGAGAAACACTGGAGCTCTGTCAGAGTGACCATCAGGTTCTTGGCCACCTCCCTGACCAAGGCCCTTCTCCGCCAATCGCTCAGTTTGGCCTGGTGGCCAGCTCTAGGAACCCTGGTGGTTCCAAACTTCTTCCATTTCTGTACCCTTCCCCAGACAGATTGTTCACTTTTCATGGCTTGATTTGTGCTCTGACATGCACTGTTAACTGTGGGATCTTATATAGACAGGTGTGTGCCTTTCCAAATCATGTCCAGTCAACTGAATTTACCACAGGTGGACTTCAATCAAGTTGTAGAAACATCTCAAGGATGATCAGTGGAAACAGGATGCACCCGAGCTCAATTTTGAGTGTCATGGCAAAGGCTGTGAATACTTATGTACATGTGTACATGGTTTTTTTATTTTTAATAAATTTGCAAAGATTTAAAAAACTTTTCACGTTATCATTATGTGGTATTGTTTGTAGATTTTTGAGGAAAATAATGCATTTAATCAATTTTAGAATAAGGCTGTAACATAACAAAATGTGGAAAAAGTGAAGCCCCGTGAATACTTTCCGGATGCACTGTATCTATTTAGTGTGATTCATAAACAAATGACTTTCATGAGGCTGACTCAAAATCATATACGACATTATCAGTTTACTTCGGTTCACAAACAAATAAATCTTGTGAGCCGGTTCTCCAATTCAAAACACAACACCAGCGCAGAGATGACTATCATGAGCCAGTTCTTTTTAGTGTATCATTTAGAAATACTTAGGAATTTCTGATTTGATGAATTTGCACATTCTTACACATACAGAGGGGACGTTTCTTAAAGGCACAGCAAAATGATGAAAAATTATGGAAAAAAAATGACTTTGTGATGGGAATTTTTTTTTTTGTGACACAAAGTGGACTTCAGAGGGAAAAAATGAATAAATACATGCATGATTTAACATTTTTGTAACTGCAGCGTGTTCAACCAATAGCTTAATAGGCCAGAACATTCCTTTTCCTTGTATTATTCCATTATTCCTTTCAATGAATCATAAACTCTGACGCCTATATAAATCGTAATCATGAATCATCTATGAAGTGTTGCACACCTGAGGTTCTGTTGCCAACACTGTTGTAGACATGGTTTATTTTTGTATTTTGCAGAGGGCTTTATAGATCTGGAAGTATTAAACTGGGTGAATTTGGACAGGGAAAATAAAGGAAAGAGATATTTGCATGTGAGAGATGTTTGTACTATGTAAAGCTGTGTGGATTGGAAGATTAGTGTACTTGCCACTAATTCATGCAAAAACAACAAGCCACATTTTTCTTTAACGGTGTTGTTTGAAATAAAGCCAGCTGGAAGCCATTTCAGAAGTATTCTCCGGCTGTTTCTTATGTTCAGAATGAAAATGCTGGTTTGATCTGGTTTCAGGTACGGCAGAAATACTGTGTTACTGGCTGCTTATCTTAGATACCTGAATACACTTCAGACTCAGAAATTTGGACTGATGGCAATGGAATAATAGCATATTACACACACTTAATACATGTTCAATCTAATTAAATTATGTGCATATCTAATTCAGTAAGTAATGTCCAGTTACTCCTAATCTTCTCAGATAAAATAGCTATTTTGCGTGCATTTGAACATTTTTGTATCATTAAGTCTAGAGATGCATACTATTCCGGTATCATATTGGTAATCAAAAAAAAGAAAAAGATTTTTAATAGTATTGGTCAATTTTTGGATTTATATTGGCCAGTATTATTTAATTATGCATGCTCATTTTCCATGTTTTTACATTTAGATTTCCTTTAAAGGGTACATAACACACAGTTTCTGATCTCATGTTAATCTTGAGTACCTATAGAGTAGTATTGCATCCTTCATATCTCCGAAGAGTCTTTAGTTTTATCAGATTATGCCTGGAGGCGTGCTACTGACGACTTCCGTAACCTGAATGAAGCACGTTGATGGGCGTGCTCTTGCTTTCGGTTGATATGTGCGTGTGCGCTCTTCCAAGAGAAGTGCCCATACATGGAATTCCGCACTTTATGGCGCCATACTCGAAGAAAAAAAACTTTCTGAAACTTATACGAACCCCGAAGGGGTGTATTTGCCACAGAAATACTCATGTTTAGCATGAGAATCCAACTATTTAACAGTGTAAACAAGTCAGAATGCATAAAATAACATTAGATATCCCCTTTAATGCTCACTTAAAGCTAATCTTTAACTCTTTCCCCGTCAGTGTTTTTTTAGGTTGAATATTTTGTTGTATGAATATGTGAACATGCAATATATCAAAAGAAAGAACAGAGCCTCTGCTTTTAAACATTTTATTCTAGCTTTATGCATTTTTTTTTTATCAACACATGAATATGGGTAAGTTTAATAAAAAAAAAGCAACATTTTGACCAACAAGCTGAGAGATATGCGTTTGTTGTATGTAATGTTTTGGCTGTACTAAAGCACAAAACTATATGTTTGCAGAGATTTAGGAAACATGCTAAGTTCACATACTTGTTTCTCTGAAAAACAATGCTACAGTCAATTATTATACAATGAAATGTGCGTTCCGTGTCGGAATGTCTGTTTTTGTTTTGGTCTGTGTGATCCCACTGCCAATTTACCCAGTAGTATTTCGACTCCCCGGGTTGCCATTTTGCAGAAAACTCCATGTATTGTAGCCATGGAAGCCAGCAAACATACACTAAAAAAATATTGTTGGCTTAACTTAAAAATGTAAGTTACCTGGTTGCCTTAAAATTGTAAGTTCATTGAAATAATTTTTTTTAGTTAATACAATGGAGATTGGTTTAATCAACAGAAACTCAAAACATTATTTTATCTGAACCACATTAATTATCTAAGTTGATACAAAAGAAAAAAAGTTGTGATAACAAATCTTGAAAATATATTTTTTTTTACAGTGTACTAGGTCAGAGATCACAGATTCTACCCAACTTAAAAAGCCTCAGCATCCATCTAAAAACCTCTATGTCCAGAGGCATATTAAAACGTAGATAAATCAACTCATCAACTTAAAGTGTAAGGCTTGATTGCCTTCTATTGTCCATTGCTCTCATTCCTGTTGCATGCTCTCAAACTGGCAATCAGCGTGAGCGTCGAGTCTGAGGAGGAGGGGTCGGAGAAACAACCCTCTCCTATATTTTGAATTTGGACTGTAGTACCCCTTTTTAACTACTAGCTGTCAATATTACATACCGCACCTTAAAAGACTACCACCTTTAAAGAGTGTTCTGATGAATAATACCTATCAGATTGTGCTACCAACACTATATTTGCATTGTTTTAAGCGTAGGTTTAGGGTAGGGGTAGGTATGGACATTTAATACAGCCTCAAACCACATGAATATGATCCTGGTAGCAAAATCTGATAGATAGCATTTTTCGCTATTGAATTGTGCTACCTACCGTTTTAATTGGGAGGTAGCACAATCTGAGTGGGTAGCACAAATTGTCTGCTGGATCAGATTCAGAACGATCAACACTAGTCATACCTTTTTCTGGGTTCGACATTTTATTTATTTATTAGGCAGTTTTGATATATATGCTGTTTAATATTTGATGATCGCGTTGTGCATAAGCAATGCTTTTATCGCTTGTTTCTGCTGCTTTTTCGCCTGTGTTTTGATCCAGAGATTCTGTACTCTGGCAGAAGATGCATAATAGTGCCCCCTACCGGATGACAGTGAAAACACGGATTGACGGAAAATTTCATCAATGACTTGTAATAAAACAAGAATCAACATCGGCTTGGCTTTTCACAGATGGCAAGAACTGAAGGATTTGAAATGCTGTAAAAGTGACGCAGAGATGGCATAATCAACAGGTGAGTAAGTTATTTATTATACAGATAAACTGCTATGTTGCTCTCGAACAGAGTTCATTGTAAAGCATTATCTGTTGTGAAGGTTCATTTTCATCTGCACAGTCACACAGAGCCAAAGCACAACCTTCTTAACTTTAGAGGGACAAAAGTTATATAGTGTACCTTTAATTTATCGGCTACTGGCCATAACATGAAAATACTTATCGACTTATTGTATTGTACGTCCCTTCTTGTTACAAAATTAATTTTTTTGCAGTATTTCACAAAATACTAAGAGCAGCATGCTAGTATGCTATTCACAACAGTCATAGTGAAGGAAGTGAATGTGGAAGTTATAAACATTGCGGCAGTGGGTGGTTTAATCATGCCTGATCTGAAATCAGTTTGTACGAAATACCTGCGCTTCATCTAAATCAGCCTGTTGTTATTATAGACCTTCCTGTGCTATATTTGCTTTCAGTCACTCTTTACAGCACATGTTGCATAAGTGTGCGAGACTGTCAGAGCACTTCATCACACAGGCTTTTTGGTAAATGCAAATGTAGGGCTTGATTCTCCCTAGCTCAGGTGTCACCCTCTTCAAGAGTCAGGGAGAGGCAGACAGGAGAAATCTTGTTCTACTAGGCCAGTATGAGCTCTCAAAGTAGAAACCTGGACCTACCGTTTAGGGTTTACTTTTTAGATGCTTCAATATGTTGATATTGTACATTTTTGTTGAAAGGTTTGCATTTCAGATGCTTCAATAAGGTGATATTTGTCAGAAAACACAGACTTGCAGAAGTAGTGAGAAACAACAAGTTTTATTCAACACAGGTGATTGGTAATATATTGCAGGTAGACAACAACCATGAAGACGACGATGATGATGATGATGATGAAGAAACGTTGCACCACACGCACCCTACACACCAGTATAACGTGGAGTACTGAACTAAAGAGAAGTTTCCTCTTACAGGGAGTTGGTGAACTGGAGACTGGAAATGGAAGACTGGATACTGGAGACAGGCAGGATTGGCAACAAGGAGACGAACACGGAGTATCCACAACTTGGGTGAGTCTTAGTTGAGACCAGACAATGATGGTGAGTGTGGTGCAGGCTTTTGTTGAGGGTGCTGATGGGTGTGGTGATTGGTGACAGTTGGTTGTAATCAGTACTCCGGTGAGAGTGAGCGTTGTGAGGGAGTGAAGGTAGATCCCTGACAATAGAGGGTATACACGTGACGTCACCGTCGGCCGGAGTCACTGCGAGTACACCCACTGATTGGCAAAAAGACTGAGAGGCAGCATTGGTTTTCAGCGTGAATGCTGCGAAAAACACACCAGGCCCGGCGCCAGAGGGGGGGTCGGGGGTCTTGGCCCCCCCTTGGACATCCCTGTGCCCCCTACTATTGCCAGACCGAGGGAGACAAACTTGATTATAGCATGTAATTTTCTCACTCAAACCACTGCCGCTTGCTGCTTCTGCTACTGATTGCTTTTAGAGGGAAAAGCTGCCCATAACTGCTGGTTTAGGATTTGTTTTCTTTGTAGTAATAGCCTATTATTAGCGAAGAAGAGTTGGCAAAAGATTCAGTGCGTATCTGTATTTGCGCTCATCAAATGATTCAATTTCCAATGTGTTTTCACTTACTGAGTAATGTAGCCAATCACAGACATGTTTGTTGATTTCTTGAATGTAATGGCCAATCACAGGTGTTGAAGTTAGAATTCACTCACCGCTCAAGTTTTTGTCCAGTGCTGAGTTCTGCACACGCACAAATCCTCTCTAACAAAGTGTAGACATTATGTAAATAAGAGGTTCATTGTGTGCGTCAGCTTCACTGATTAATATAATGGAACTTTGTGAGATTTATTGAATGAGATCTTTGGTAAGTTGTAAGGAACACTATATCGAGTCCAACCTTTAGTTTAAACTGGTAAACGTTTGTTTTACTCGTGTTTTCCCCTATTAACTCCAGTCATGCAGCAGCTCTTCTGCCACTCAGTCCGGCTGAAGGGGCGTGTTCCGCCTTCTATATTATACGTTTTTTATAAGGCCTGGGACACACTAGATGATTTTCAAATCTTAACCGTTTTTAAAACTGTGGGAAACCACAGACATAATGGCAGTTTCAACCAATTTTTAGCAATATAATCCTCCGAATGCACACACTAGAAGATTGTAGTAACATTTTCACAGTGAGATGAGATCTCACAGAGACTTGTGAGATCAAACGTGACTTGAGAAGAAAAACAAATGGAGGACGATCAACGTTGTTAGCTGGTTCTCTTGGCATGAGTTTTGTTTTATGGGGAAAAAAAATTATCACCCCCCTGATCTCTTGGGGGTGCAAGTCGGGCCCAAAATCTGGCTTAAAATCTTAAGGTGTGTGGCCAGCGTGGGTGGGTTTACGCTTTAGAGGCTTCAATATGTTGATATTGTATGTTTTTATGTTTAAAGGTTTGCATTTTAGATGCTTCAATAAGGTGATATTGTATGTTTTCATATGTTAAAGGGTTTGCGTTTAAGATGCTTCAGTATGTTGATACTGTATGTTTTTCATATGTTAAAGAGTTTGCGTTTAAGATGCTTCAATATGTTGATATTGTACGTTTTTTTATATGTTGAAGGGTTTGCGTTTAAGATGCTTCAGTATGTTGATACTGTATGTTTTTCATATGTTAAAGGGTTTGCGTTTTAGATGCTTTAATATGTTGATACTGTATGTTTTTCATGTTAAAGGGTTTGCGTTTTACATGCTTCAATATGTTGATATTGTATGCTGTAGCGACTGAAGCAAATCAGACACATAATCACCTGTTACATTTAACAAATATGTTTTAAATGCTTTGTGCTTAGTAACAGACCTTCCCCCAACACAACAGAGAAAGGTCCTCAGTTACTCTGGATACCAACTGATAAGACGTTTTATGGCCCTAAAAAATGTGACCACATGGAAAAGTTAGGACACAAAGCCTGTAAAACACACGCTTTTGCCTCAAGTTATAGACTAACCCTCTATAAATGAACATGCACCCCAGCACATTGTATGTACGCATTTCGTTTATGTATGTCTTACGAGCAACTTGCTAGTTCATGTAATCTCATATATGTCGTGTCTCCTATCAAATTAATGCTCACTTTTATATATGTCACTTCCTTGTAGGAGGCAGTGCGTGTTTGTTGCATTAAATGGAGTATATATGGGCACAGGCCCATTAAATCTTGCTTGAAACAAAGAGCCATCAAACTCCCACATAGGAATTTCCAGCTGGAAAATCCCAACAATCCCATTGGGCAACTCGACCATCGAGGGTGGGATTTCTCCAAGACCCTTAAAAGAGAGACGCTCAGATCCACCCTCTCTCTTCTCTCTCCCTGGCTGATCTGACACGTCGTCTGGGCTGGCTTTCAGCCAGGCCAGGCTGATAAGGCCTACACACACAGCCTCACGTGTGTGTGTGTGTGTGGGACAGGGAACCAGATGCCACCACACGGCCAGTTGGGCCAGCAATCAGATAATCAGTTGACAGCCAAACAGAATCCATCCTGCTGTAACAAGCTCATTTAAAGTGACAGGTCTTAAGGGTTTATGCTTTAGATAAGTTGACATGGTATGCTTTTCATATGTTAAAAGTACAAATAAATGTATGAACATAGAACAGAGAGACATGGTACTTCAGCTCTTGTAAATGGATGTCTGTCATCTCCTGTCATCCTCCTGTATATGAGAACAGACTCATCATCTGGCTCACTGTAAAGGGAAATGAAGCAATCAAAGAGGGAATTCAGTCTCAATCAAATCGATTTTTCTATTCATGGAACAATAGCTCCTCTCTCATGTAATCAGCTGCCATGCCATCTTCTCTCTTTCTCATAGAGAAGAGCCATTATGTAATCCCAACCACCGCTGTTAAGTTCATCTGCAGTCTCTTTGTTCCTCATGCTTCTTTCTGATTGGTGCCTTTTTGGCCAATCAGCTTTGGAAGCCAAACTCAGTGCTATGGATAGGTTACTGAAGATAAGGTATCAATTTATCAGGTGTCGATGGAATGAAGTGCAAATCAAGGAAGGTTTTAATTGAGTTTCAATGAATTCATTAAGGGCTTGTTTAATGTGGCAAAGATAATATGAAAGTGCTGGCAATAAAAACCAGAAATACAAGCTGTTACTGTTGGGAATATCGTTGTGTGTGGGCTGTTTTTGCTGATCTTAAGTCAGTTTTGAGGTGAGCTATATTTGTGTTGAGGCTAAGACTTGTGGAAGCTGGTCACAGACCAGTGCAGGAGGCCAACATTAAATAATGGTTTCTCTTGCTGACAGTGCAAGTGTCAATATTCAGCTCTGGTGTGAGAGACAGCCCAACCAAAGCCTTTCTCTTTGCAGACCGTTTCACCTTTGTCCTTTGATTTGATTTTGTAGAATGTGTGCAGTGGCCCTGACTGAGACCCGGAATCCTCCTGATCCCTCCCTTCACTTTTTCCATCATTTCCCAGAGAGTGAGAGAGATTGGAAGAGAATAAAAGAGGTGGATTTGTGTGTGTTTGTGTGTGTGTGTGTGACTGAGAGTGTATGAAGTCAGGTATGTTGGTGGAGCTTGTCTTAAAAAAGACATTTTATCATATTTGGCATCTCAATGCAGTGGGGTAGCGGTGACTGACAAATCACTTTGACAAACTGATCCAGTTTTATCCAGATAAACCAGACACTGTGTTATTGCAGTCAATCAAATGTAGATGTGTGACACAGGAGGGAGGGGATGCTTCATTTTTGCTGTCAGTGACACTAACCCATCACTAACCCAGCAGATGGGAAGATGGGTACACAAACCTGCTCAACCTAGCGTATGGACAGAAATATAACACTCTTTACTGTTCATTGAGGATATATGTATACACAGGAAAAATGGCGAAGGCTGGCCCGTGTGGTCTGATCAAACAGACGAGCTACTGTAGCTCAAATTGCTCAAGAAGTTAATGCTGGTTCTGATAGAAAGAACCCCGAAAGCGGCAACAGTGGGCACGTGAGCATCAGAACTGGACCATTGAGCAATGAAAGAAGGTGGCCTGGTCTGATGGATCGTGTTTGCTTTTACATCACGTGGATGGCCGGGTGCGTGTGTGTCGCTTACCTGGGAAACACATGGCACCAGGATGCACTATGTATACGCAACAAACTGCGATGCACTGTGCACTCTTAAAAATAAAGGTTCTTAAATGGTTCTTTGGCGGGGTGTATGGTTCCATGAAGAACCTTTTAATATCCAAAGAACCTTTCCATTGCACAAAATGTTGTTTGTAGTGCAAAAAGGTTCTTTAGACTATAAAATGGTCAGAAAAAAATGGTTCTTTAAGAACCTTTCACAAAATGGTTCTTCTATGGCATCACTGTGAAAACCCTTTTTTGGTTCTTCCTGGCACCTTTATTTTTAAGGGTGTGTATTCTGACACCTTTTTATCAGAACCAGCTTTAACTGCTTGAGCAATCTGAGCTACAGTAGCTTGTCTGTTTGATCGGACCACACAGGCCAGCCTTCGCTCCCCACGTGCATCAATGAGCCTTGGCCGCCCATGACCCTGTCGCCGGTTCACCACTGTTCCTTCCTTGGACCACTTTTGATAGATACTGACCACTGCAGACCAGGAACACCCCACAAGAGCTGCAGTTTTGGAGATGCTCTGACCCAGTCATCTAGCCATCACAATTTGGCCTTTGTCAAACTCGCTCAAATCCTTACGCTTGGATTTGGATTTTTCTGCTTCTAACACATCAACTTTGAGGGCAAAATGTTCACTTGCTGCCTAATATATCCCACCCACTAACAGGTGCCATGATAAAGAGATAATCAGAGTTATTCACTTCACCTGTCAGTGGTCACCTGTCATATATATATATATATATATATATATATATATATATATATAAATATAATGTACCCTACTAGAAAAAAAAAAAAAATAATTATAAATGACCATGTTAAAATGTTCTAAAATTATTTTAATTGATTTGATGAAATTTTTATTTATTTTAGTTTTTTTACTGATAATATAACTTTATAATAAATAAGGTGATCTGGGCGCTAATCTGCCTGAATACAACTGTTGTTTTATTATCCAAAATTGCAGCTGTAGGCCAGTGCATGTTTCAGAAGTTGGATCACATTTGTTTGCATTTTCTTTTGTGTTTCAACTAGAATGGATAGCAAATTGCAAAAAAGATAGGATAGATTTGACCTCAGATCGAGCTATGAATGGTATAGAAAACATTGGTTTTAACAATTTAACACAACAAAACTTTCTAAATAACAAGATGTGGATCATCACTCATTGTAACACATGGAGAAATGAAATAATTACATTGCAATTTTTATGAAGTGTAAATATGATGGTCTCAATAAAAGTGCAAATGAGGCAAAGTCTGGAAGACCATCTCAATCTAACACTCTCTTTTTTCCTACTCTCTTTTTCTTCTCTGATTTGAATCTCACGATGATATTCTTGGCTCTTTAATGAAGCAGATTCTGTATTGTTAATTACTGATCCAAGCAGAAAAGCTTCATCTGAAACTCAGACCTATGTAGTTCCAACCAAAGGGGATACTGAACAACTCGACCCGTCCCTTCAGCCTTTAGTCATTAGAGACTTGTTTTTTATTCAGCCCTTTTAATCACTTCATCGCAGTTTGACCTTCCTCTGTGCTTCTGTTGCCTACCTTTGATGCTTCAAACAGATACTGTAAGAATCAGTAAGCGATGAATATGAAAACGGTGGTAAATCTTATGGGAGAAGAAGGAGGGGGAGCAAAAGGAAGTTGGGAGGAATTAAAAAGCAGCAACTACTGTAGAGTTTGTGGAGGTGGATTTGTACTTTCCGACGCTTTCATTGCAAGCCACATACACATTCTGCAGTCTGACCTTGTATCTCTATAGTTTAATTCTCCACTGGATATAATCATTAGTATTCCAAGATAAAAATTAATCAAGACAGCTTGAATATATTGAAATGCTTTTAATATATAATCTCAGTAGTGTGGGCAATGCTAAGACTGCAAGAATGTGCCATAAAATTAAATGGTAGTCTTTTGCTATGAGAACATATCCAGATTCAAGCTGGTGGATGTGTATCAGAAGCTATATATCAGTTTGAATTGATAGTGAATTATTATAATAATATTCTTCAATATACAGAAACGCTGGCATATTCTTGATGCTTCTTCAACAGCAATAAAAGAATCATTAAGTGAAATTGGAATCAGAACTAGAATTTTATATATTCAGAATTATGGGCGCTCTATTGACATGTGGTTGAAATAATTGCAAGTTACTTGTGGATGAAATTAGTTTTTTTGTTTTGTTTCGATTAGTTTTTTGTTTTGCTTTGTTTTGTTGACGTGGTTAAAACAATTGCAAATTACTTCTGGAGGAAATTTGTTTTTGTTTTGCTTTGGTTTGTTAAAATGTGGCTGAAACAATTGTAAGTTACTTCTGGAGGAACTGTTTTTTTGTTTTGTTTTTATTCGTTTTTTTGTTTTGTTTTGTTGGTGTAGTTGAAACAATTGCAAGTTACTTGTGAAGGAAATTTGTTTTTTTGTTTTGTTTCTATTCGTTTTTTTGTTTTGCTTTGTTTTGTCGATGTGGCTGAAACAATTGCAAGTTACTTCTGGAGGATCTGTGTTTTTTTATTCGTTTTTTTTGCTGTTTTGTTAATATGGTTGAAACAATTGCAAATTACCTGTGAAGGAAATTAGTTTTTTGTTTTGTTTCGATTAATTTTTTGTTTTGCTTTGTTTGGTTGATGTGGTTGAAACAATTGCAAGTTACTTGTGAAATATTTTTTGTTGTTGTTGTTTTTAGTTTTGTTTTGCTTTGTTTTGTTGACGTGGTTGAAACAAGTGGAAGTTACTTTTGGAGGATCTGTGTTTTTTGTTTTGCTTTGTTTGGTTGATGTGGTTGAAACAATTGCAAATTACTTCTGGAGGAAATTTGTTTTTGTTTTGCTTTGGTTTGTTAAAATGTGGCTGAAACAATTGTAAGTTACTTCTGGAGGAACTGTTTTTTTGTTTTGTTTTTATTCGTTTTTTTGTTTTGTTTTGTTGATGTAGTTGAAACAATTGCAAGTTACTTGTGAAGGAAATTTGTTTTTTTGTTTTGTTTCTATTCGCTTTTTTGTTTTGCTTTGTTTTGTCGATGTGGCTGAAACAATTGCAAGTTACTTCTGGAGGATCTGTGTTTTTTTATTCGTTTTTTTTGCTGTTTTGTTAATATGGTTGAAACAATTGCAAATTACCTGTGAAGGAAATTTGTTTTTTGTTTTGTTTCGATTAATTTTTTGTTTTGCTTTGTTTGGTTGATGTGGTTGAAACAATTGCAAGTTACTTGTGAAATATTTTTTGTTGTTGTTGTTTTTAGTTTTGTTTTGCTTTGTTTTGTTGACGTGGTTGAAACAAGTGGAAGTTACTTTTGGAGGATCTGTGTTTTTTGTTTTGCTTTGTTTTGTTGACGTGGTTAAAACAATTGCAAATTACTTCTGGAGGAAATTTGTTTTTGTTTTGCTTTGGTTTGTTAAAATGTGGCTGAAACAATTGTAAGTTACTTCTGGAGGAACTGTTTTTTTGTTTTGTTTTTATTAGTTTTTTGTTTTGTTTTGTTGATGTAGTTGAAACAATTGCAAGTTACTTGTGAAGGAAATTTGTTTTTTTGTTTTGTTTCTATTCGTTTTTTTGTTTTGCTTTGTTTTGTCGATGTGGCTGAAACAATTGCAAGTTACTTCTGGAGGATCTGTGTTTTTTTATTCGTTTTTTTTGCTGTTTTGTTAATATGGTTGAAACAATTGCAAATTACCTGTGAAGGAAATTTGTTTTTTGTTTTGTTTCGATTAATTTTTTGTTTTGCTTTGTTTGGTTGATGTGGTTGAAACAATTGCAAGTTACTTGTGAAATATTTTTTGTTGTTGTTGTTTTTAGTTTTGTTTTGCTTTGTTTTGTTGACGTGGTTGAAACAAGTGGAAGTTACTTTTGGAGGATCTGTGTTTTTTGTTTTGCTTTGTTTTGTTGACGTGGTTAAAACAATTGCAAATTACTTCTGGAGGAAATTTGTTTTTGTTTTGCTTTGGTTTGTTAAAATGTGGCTGAAACAATTGTAAGTTACTTCTGGAGGAACTGTTTTTTTGTTTTGTTTTTATTAGTTTTTTGTTTTGTTTTGTTGATGTAGTTGAAACAATTGCAAGTTACTTGTGAAGGAAATTTGTTTTTTTGTTTTGTTTCTATTCGTTTTTTTGTTTTGCTTTGTTTTGTCGATGTGGCTGAAACAATTGCAAGTTACTTCTGGAGGATCTGTGTTTTTTTATTCGTTTTTTTGCTGTTTTGTTAATATGGTTGAAACAATTGCAAATTACCTGTGAAGGAAATTTGTTTTTTGTTTTGTTTCGATTATTTTTTTGTTTTGCTTTGTTTTGTTGACGTGGTTGAAACAAGTGGAAGTTACTTCTGGAGGATCTGTGTTTTTTGTTTTGCTTTGTTTGGTTGATGTGGTTGAAACAATTGCAAGTTACTTGTGAAATATTTTTTGTTGTTGTTGTTTTTAGTTTTGTTTTGCTTTGTTTTGTTGACGTGGTTGAAACAATTGCAAGTTACTTGTGAAATATTTTTTGTTGATGTTGTTTTTAGGTTTGTTTTGCTTTGTTTTGTTTACATGGCTGAAACAATTGAAAAGTTACTTTTGGAAGGTCTGTGTTTTTTGTTTTGATTATTTTTTTAATTTTGTTTTGTTTGGTTTAAACAATTGCAAATTACTTGTGAAGGAGCTTTGTTTTTTTTGTTTTGTTTCGATTAGTTTTTAGTTTTGCCTTGATTTCTTTTGTTTTGTTTTAGTTTAGTCAGGGATCAAATCCTTGGCTTTAGCCACAACACCACACCACCCAGACCTTAAGTAGTCTGCAGTGCTAAGTGGTGATAAACTGCTGTGATCGTCTTATGAATAATCTCTCCTGTAGATTCATAAATCTAAGTTTACCACCACACAAGGGATTGTGTTTGGCATATCTGAACATTGCCATCTTCTGTCGTAAGTCACTTTGCTTACTTGATTACAGGTGATCAAACACAAACCACTAAATCCATTTGGGTCGATGGACTTGCGTATCGTACATTCATGACATAATTCTATTAATCTGCATATGAATTATGAGGAGTTACACAACTTCAAAGAGCTTGTAAATCCTCGTGGCGGATGGCTGATTTATCGATTGCGCGTAGTAGAGATGCATTCTGCCATGTCCATGTAAGCTATAATGTTATTGCTAGTCATTAATCAAACCTGACAGAAACAAACTGCATCCGAACATCTTTTACTCACAGCTTAAGTCAACTATAGACAGAGAGACAAAGATAGATAGATAGAAAAAGATAAAACACGGAGAGAATGAGAGCGAGAGCCAGCTATGACAATGACGGAGTAGGTCTGTCATAAAAAGGAAAGAAAAATCAAGGTCTGGAAATTGGCCCCTCCTTCAGAAGATAGAAGTACAGTACGGTGGCGAGAAAACGCTGCATTCAATCACTATCAGTCTGATCTGAACCCTAGTTAGCTGCAGGGTGGTTACTTTTAACATGCTCTATTGAATTCTCCTTTTTGGGATTTATTTTTTATTTTTGATATTTTAAAATATGTAACTGTACTGACTCTCATTAAAAGCACAATTCCAATATAGGCTATAATTCACTTTAGCTCATTATATTATAAATGGGTGTAAGTGCCATTTAACCATCACTAGGAAAAAAATATACTGGTAAATGTGGAAATCAGAATGTATTACACTGTGTATTACAATTGTGGCAATCAGAAAATGTTATAATTAAAATAGTATTGATTTAAATTATTACATACAATTGTTTGATTGATTAAATTGATAAAAATATTTATAATTTTGTATCTGTTGATCTGTTGTTGAATTTTCAATTTCATCTCAGAAATGAGCTCTACTTCGACATTATCCCCAAACTAACCAATTCATATTTTTAAAAACTTACTTATTATATTATTTAAAATGGGTGAAAGTGCCTTTTTCCCCTCATTAGAGAATACAATGTTAAATATGTAAATTAGAAAATGTTTGCATTTTAATTGTTTTAGTTTACACATTTGTATATTTCAATTTCAATTTAGTCTCAGAGATGAGCTCTGTTTTAACTTTACCTCTGAGTTAATTATTATTTCATATTAGGTAATTGCATAATATTGCATAGGCTATCCAACCAAGCCAAAGGCTCTGCAGCACATCGCCACAAGGCAATAAAGCTGCATGATTCTGGATCAATTAAGAATCCAGATTTTATTTGTTTCAGATAGAGGTCATGATACTCCCACGATTCTGAACAGACAACTAAACATAATAACATGTAATTTGAATTCTGTAATTAAATTATTTAATTTAAATTAAATTATGTAAGAGGTTCTGACACGTTATCACAACTTTTTATCTCACAATTGCGAGATTACATCTCATAATTCTGAATTGCGAGATATACATTTGCAATTGCGAGTTATAAAGTCAGAATTGCGAGATATAAAGTTGCAAGATATAAAGTCGCAATTGTGAGTTATAAGTCAGAATAGCGTTGATACAAAGTTGCAATTGCGAGTTAAAAAGTCAGAATTGCGTTAATATAAAGTCGCAATTGCGTAAATATAAAGTCGCATTTGCGAGTTAAAAGCCAGAATTGCATTCTGTCGCAATTGCGAGTTATAGTCAGAGTTGTGCTTATATAAAGTCGCAATTGCGTAAATATAAAGTTGCAATTGCGAGTTAAAAGCCAGAATTGCATTCTGTCGCAATTGCGAGTTATAGCCAGAATTGCGTAAATATAAAGTTGCAATTGCGAATTAAAAAGTCAGAATTGCGTTCTGTCGCAATTGCGAGTTAAAATCAGAGTTGTGTTAATATAAAGTCGCAATTGCGTAAATATAAAGTTGCAATTGCAAGTTATAAAGTTAGAATTGGGTTAATATACAGTCGCAATTGCAAGTTATGAAGTCAGAATTGCATTGATATAAAGTCGCAATTGTGAATTTATGTCACGCAGTTGCAAGAAAAAAGTCAGAATTGTGAGATATAAACTCGCAAATCTGAGGAAAAAAGTCAGCGCAATTCTGACTTTATATCTTGCAATTCTGACTTTAAAACTTACAGTTGTTTATATTACAATTCTGAAAAAAAGTCAGAATAGCGAGATGTAAACTCACAATTGCAAGAGAAAAAAGTGTGAATTGTGAGATAAAAAGTCGCAATTACCGTTTTATTTTTTGTAATTCTGTGGTGGAAACAAGCTTCCATAATATTATAATTTCTGCTGTCCATTTAAAAATGTTTAATTAAAGCTGCAGCCCGTAACTTTTTGCGCTCTAGCGGTTAATAAACAGAACTGCATGCGTCTTGCGGAAGAACATTGCAGCCGGAGCTACTTCTCTCTGTTTATGTCTATGGCGAGTCACGCAGGGACTGTGCTCCTCCGCAGCGGTTCCTACCAGACCGGTCTGAAATAGTCCCAATATAAACACTTATTATAAGTGTACCATAATGATTCAGGGTAAGACAAAAACACGGTTTGGAAAATGGATTCTCATTTTTTTGTAAAGTTACGGACAGCAGCTTTAATTTGAAAGAATTATTTAAAAAAATCGGTTTGAATGAATGATTCAATGACTTATAAATAATTCACTTGTTTCATTTAATGGATGAATCAGCGTTTGTGAACAAATCTCTTGAATGAATGATTCAATGACAAATACATTTTTAACAGTCACTTGTCGCCACCTAGTGGCGTAAAAATGTAATCGATACAATCGTTATTTGAAGCGCCAAGTTACTTTCAAAAATTTTGATCGCTACCTTAAACATCAGTGTTCATGTATTAACTATAAACTTTTATCTGAGTATTTCTGTGATAAAATGATTAATTGTAACAAAAAATACTGTGCGCGAACACAGACTTGAATGTTCCGATGTGATGTCAAAGTTTAATAGACACAGGCTCGCTTGGATGTTTGAATCGAAATCACGATCTTTTAACGATTAATCTTGCAGCTCTACAAGGCAATCTGTAAACAGTACCTAGAACTTGGGCAGCATAGAATTCAGTGTGACTGAACAGTCTAGGAAGATTACCTAGCAATGTCAGCATAAGCTTATTAATATTCATGAGCTCCGCCTTCTCCATGTAGTGATGCCACAATCCATCTTCATAGGCAGCAACTCATACAAACAGCACATAGCGCACTGGAGACTTGATTTACATTTGGTTTCAGTAAAGTTTGGTGTTGGCATGTTAAGCGAACAACGTAGAACTCTAAGCATAAAAATGCATAACACACAAATATAAATACAGATAGCCCTACTCTATATTTAATTACTTGGAACTTTTTTGTATTAAAAGGACTGTAATGTAAATATATTTATTATGCAATACAATATATCATGTATTTCATTCAGGACAAATGAGGTGTCTTAGAAGGCAACAAAATTATGCTCCTTACCTTTGGAAAACATCTTAAAGGACAAGTCTGTGAGATGAGGACATTGATCTTAGGTGCCGCCCCATGATGTCAGCTGTAAGTCTGCGCTTCCTGTTTGATTCTGAACAGCATGCTGCTTTAATTTCCATGTTTATGAGAACCTGAGTACAGCAGTTTTGGGCATACAGTATTAATTAAAGTCCCCCTAAGGATATTTTGTGTACTAGATCAAATGTATGTAAATATTTCTGGATTGCTGCATCTTTAAAGCCTTTAACATGTTTATTGATTTGTTCTCCAGGAAATATGTTCTTCTCAGCATTATGATGTGGCGCAGATCCATAAACATTGGCCCTGGATGTATGTGAAGCAAAAGTAACTGATTCAAACACATTTATGTCGGCGGTGGGGGCGGTCGGACGTCCTGTCAGCGTTACTCCACAAACACCTCCCCCGTTTCCCCATTGAAAGCATAACCGATTACAAGCAAGTGCTTTGCCAGTAGCAAACTCTGCTCTAGATTTGGCAGTGCACTCATTTCCATGGAAACCTCTCCTTTACACACACTCTCGGATGTGTCGGGTTTCACCCCCCTTGTGCGTGTTTGAGCGGCGATCGGTGTGCTGAGTCACATGTTTCTGTAAAACCACATCTGAAGACAGACTGCGGAGCTTCACCAATTGCGTTTAATGGGAAAATCTGTCCAGCTCTTTATTAAATCACATCTTTAGTTGTTTATTTGAATGCTGTGAGTGGGTAAATTACATCTCATCCACTGTGAGGAGGAAAAGTAATCTAAATTTCTTAAAATGGGGGGGAATAACTAATGAACTGTTTTCAGATTGCAATTGATTTCCTCTGACAGCAGTGTTAAGAAAATGTAGTGTTTACCAAGCATACACCTTTAGAGGAAAATGGACTTCAAAGGGAAAAGGCTTTTAGGAATCTTCACACAGCTCTATACACCAACAATTCATAGTGTCCAAATCTCTAAAGATGATATATAATAAAACACCATGATTTAAAAGCACTTTAAGTCTCATTAAAGTTTACACATTATCTACTTTTATGTAATATTAGATAGATAGCGCTTGAACAGACAAAAACACACAAAATTATGCCAAAATGACAGTTTTAAGTGGTTTTAATTGAGACAAATTAAGTCTTAAATTAACTTAAGAGTTGTGATAAAATGGATGCGTGTCAGATCTGGGTTATGTGCGTCAGGTCTTAAAGTGACAGCAGTCTAATAAACCTGCTGCTGTCTGTCATTAATGTTAATCAAAGAACAGAAGAAAAAAAGACAACAATAACTTTTTGTGCATTTTGACAAAAAACTGAACAGGTCTGACTGGGGCAATAGAAAAAATTGAGCCCTGGTATATTGAAGGTCATATAGGTAAATGTGGCATTTATTACAATGGGTTTATATGAAGATTGTTTTAAGTTCACTTAACCCTTTCATGCATGTTTTATGCAATTATGACTACCTCAGTCAGGATTTTTTTTATTGCTCTTAGGGCATGAAATATGCATTACGTAATCAGATAATACTTTTTTTGATCTAAAGAGTAAAGTAATCCATTACAAGTAACGTGCATTATGTAATCAGATTACTTTTTGATGTAACGAGTTAAGTAATGCATTACAAGTAACGTGCATTACGTAATCAGATTACTTTTTGGTGCTACAAGTAATGCATTACAAGTAACGTGCATTACGTAATCAGATTACTTTTTGGTGCTACAAGTAATGCATTACAATTAACGTGCATTACGTAATCAGATTACTTTTTGGTACTACAAGTAATGCATTACAAGTAACATGCATTACGTAATCAGATTACTTTTTGATGTAACGAGTTAAGTAATGCATTACAAGTAACGTGCATTATGTAATCAGATTACTTTTTGGTGCTACAAGTAATGCATTACAATTAACATGCATTATGTAATCAGATTACATTTTGGTGCTACAAGTAATGCATTACAAGTAACGTGCATTACGTAATCAGATTACTTTTTGGTGCTACAAGTAATGCATTACAAGTAACGTGCATTACGTAATCAGATTACTTTTTGGTGCTACAAGTAATGCATTACAATTAACGTGCATTACGTAATCAGATTACTTTTTGGTGCTACAAGTAATGCATTACAAGTAACATGCATTACGTAATCAGATTACTTTTTGATGTAACGAGTTAAGTAATGCATTACAAGTAACGTGCATTATGTAATCAGATTACTTTTTGGTGCTACAAGTAATGCATTACAATTAACATGCATTATGTAATCAGATTACATTTTGGTGCTACAAGTAATGCATTACAAGTAACGTGCATTACGTAATCAGATTACTTTCTGGTGCTACAAGTAATGCATTACAAGTAACGTGCATTACGTAATCAGATTACTTTTTGGTGCTACAAGTAATGCATTACAATTAACGTGCATTACGTAATCAGATTACTTTTTGGTGCTACAAGTAATGCATTACAAGTAACATGCATTACGTAATCAGATTACTTTTTGATGTAACGAGTTAAGTAATGCATTACAAGTAACGTGCATTATGTAATCAGATTACTTTTTGATGTTACAAGTGCAGGTGATGCATTGATACATTAGTATATTTTTGTAATATTAATTGAAAGTTATAATAGTATATAGCGTAATAAAAAAAAAATAATAATTTGGAATTGTATTATTTGGAATCTGAGCATGGAAGTGAGTGAAATAAGCTGTTGACACATTTGAAATTTTCGTCTTTTTGTCACAAAATTATGATATGGATTCAGAAGACTTGAAATGTATTGTTGAAATGTACAGATCATTTGGACCACTTATATGATGCTTTTATATGGCAATAATGAATAGATAAAGCAATGCGCCACATCAGCACCATGCCCTGTTAGACTCAAGCCAGAAGATTTTATCTTTGTCAGAATGCTGCTGGAGAGAGAGGGAGTTTGCTGCATGTCATGCTTCTCTACATATTTACTTAGTATCTCAGGGTAGAATGTATTTTTCATTAGATTTGAATGAAAATAGCATCTTCTAGGGCCCCGTGGACATCCGCTGTTTTTAATTTACAAATTGGAAAATGCATCTCACCCATTTTGTCACTCCTGTACTCTTCTATTGTGGTGGAAATTACTCTGACTGTAGAGTGAAAGAGGGATAGAAAGAAAGGGAGACAGGGAGAGAGAGGTGCAGTTGAGTAAAAGCCTGAAGGATGTGTGATTACTTTAAAAAACACACAGACTGAGAATTCCACGCACCGTCCTTGTGGTTTTCCTGAGCTCTTGTCAGTCAACACCTCAGGCTGAGACCTGAGTGGTGGTCCCATCATGTCACTCATCATCTCCTAGAGCCAATCGGAAAATAGCCCTGTCCCCTGAGGGCCAATGGGATGGCAGTGTTTCAAATGGAGCAGGTGTAGGCTATGTAGGACACTGTGGTTTTATGCAGCTTTGCTGAAAATGGAACCTCAGCACATTTGTTGGTGCTCCAAAACCAAACAAATTCTAAAACACATTAATTAGAGGTTTGTGTCTGCATCAGTTTATGTTCATTTTGTTTGTGTAAATATGGCTGTCAATTTAATATGTTCATTTAGTGTGATTAATTTAGCATTTAATTATTTTTTACATTTTAAATTAAATTCATGTAATATAATTTTAAATGTACTCTAATATAATTTAGCCATTCTTTGTTTTTTACATTTAGCCATTTAATTTAACTTAATTGAATAATTTAGTGGCTACATCCGTACATCAGCATTAATTATTTATTTTTAGATTTAGATATTTAATTTGAAATTAAATTAAAATGCAGTTTAATATAATTTAGTCATTCCTTTTTTTAAGGTTTAGTTATTTAAATATCGTATTGCCTAAAAGTAACACAATGGCATTGTTTTATAGAGTTTTATTTTTATTTATTTATTTACACAAAATAGAATTTTGGTATTTTTCAGTTATCGGCCATATTGTGAAAATAATTATTGGCTAGAATTTTAATATTAGTGTGTGCCGATTTGACGTGTGATGAACTGCGATTAATCAATGTATCATTTTCGACTAGACTGACAGCCCTATTTATAAAGAACTTCATTCCTGTCATTATTCCTCTTCACTTTCATTGACTTCTCTTCCCAAACTTCCTGACGCAGGCCTGGAGGCCCTGTGTGCTGGAGTGAAGGACGGAGAAAAAGCATGGGAGAGTAAAGCAAGGGAACAGACAGGGGAGAGAGGAGACAGCGGAGGGGAACATCCTTTGTTCTCAGTGGGTGTTTTTGTCATTTTTGTGAATATTATTAGCACCTCAATTGAGGGCGAGTGAGGGTGTGTTCTGTTTGAAGCCTCCAACGATGACTTCAGTGTGACCTTGAGGCAGACGTTGTCTCCTTTATTCCTCTCAGAACCTGTTTTGCAAATCCCACTAGTGATGGCTCTCATTTTTAAACAGTCGCCACCACATACATATTGGTCATTAGTTAGCAGCAATTACTGTGTAATGGGGTCCTCAGACAGGCTGGCTAGTGTATTCAGTTGATTATCCTCTCCTGAGAAACCTTATACATTTCTATTAAGTTCCTATTGCATGTCATCGATCATCTTTTAAAAGCTCTTGCGGTCCACTTTGGGTCCATCAATAGTTTTGGAATGGAACTTTGCATGTAATTACTTGGAGTGATTAGAAGTTACTTTGGCCCTGGAGTGTATCAAAGAAATTGGGGTTGCTCAAACGTATCAAAAAATGATAAAAAATACTATTTTCGTGCAGATCTGTGAGCAGGATTTCAGTTTGTGTTGCTGACCAGCTTTACTTGAATACTTATGACTTCTGAATACACAAGTAGTTGGATTTCTGTAGTTTTACTTTTTACAAGTCTCGCAGAAAATAAATGCTGACAGTTAAAAGCAGGGTAGGCAATTTTCGGAGAGAGGCTAGCAATAGTGAGCTAGCTTTAAAAACATAAGATCCCACCCTCCCTTCAGAGCGTCTCCAAAGCCATGCCTCCTTCAAAAGACATGAACAAATTATTGTGTTAACACAATAACAATGAACATAAACAACTTAAAGAGCACTGACCTGTACCACCTGACTGCTGCAGATTCATTTCGGTGTTGACAGTGTTGCCATTGAAATGCATAAATTAAAGTCAAGAACCGCTCCGAGTATATCATCACAGGGTTCCATCTCTTCCAAATGACTGTAGTTATGGCGTGAACACAGCATTAGCTTGTTGTTTTGGTTGAGGAGGAAATGTAAAAGGCGGTTGTTGTTTCGGTTGCGGTGCTTTTTTTGCACACTGAGTTCGAAATTATTCGTCATCCAAAAAATTTGTCACGCAAAGAAACCTTGCACACTGAGTCCGATGCGTATTAATTAATCTGTTATGAAAAAACTTGCAAAACAATTAAAATGGAGTTCAAGCAGTGAGGAGGATTTTGTTGTCCTCTCTCTTCTTAAAAAGAGAAAAAGAAAGAGGAAATAATGAGTTTATCCAATCCTGAGATTGCATAGAGATGAGTTCCACCTCCTTATCAAGGAGCTGCGGAATTATCCAGAGCGATTCAAAGTTTACTTCAGGATGTCAGTGGCTTAGTTTGATGCTTCGATATTGTAGCAACATATTATATATTAACACTTTGTTTGTCATACAGTGCTTTGTTCTGCGAGACGAAGTGGATCGACTTGTCAGGCGCCATTTTGGATTTCGCTTGTACGGTGGCTCTGAATTGTCAAAACACCTCTCAAAATGCTTGCTACGGATGCGAAAAACGTAGAAAATCAAACCCATTCAGAATTTTTTCATGACGGACGAAAGTTTCTGAGGCAGTGTGTAAACGTGATTGACACAACGTGAGGTCGTATTTATTTTTTAACGTGTGAAAATTTCGGACGCATTTTGCAAGGATCTTAACTCTGCATTAAAAGTTGAGCTTCTTTTTACTTGAGCGCTGTAATTTTAGAACGTGGTGTCATGCGTAAGACGCTGCAAAGGACACGAGCGCAACCTAGGAGTAGGTACTACATTTGAATATGAACTTACTTCGCAACCATTAAAAAAGTACATTCTACCTAGTATGAATGTGTGTAGTATGAACGTAATCTGGACGTACTACATCCACTATGTTGTTACTGTCACGTGACCTACCATCAGTTGTGTCTCTTCCCTGCCATTCATAAATCCTCTCCTGTACGTGGCCTCATGGGATAGTAAAGTGTCCATCGAATGCACACTTCAGAATCGGAAATAGTATGTCAAACTTCTCGCCTTTCAAATACTATGAATTCGGACATACTACTCTGTTGGCGTACTGTTTTTTCGCATATATAGTGGGGAAGTATTCAATTTTGGATGCAGTGTGTCATATACACTGCAAAAGACACGAGCGCAACGGTTAAACACATCCATCTAGCGTGTGTTTACATTGAAAAACAATGAAAATGGCGCAGTGGAATGGAAAAACGTGTTCTGTTGGATGAAGAATATCTATAAAACTAACCAGAAAATACTAATCATTTAGCTGTTTTGTGGCTAATAATTTACCTCTAAAGAACACTCATTCATTTCTCCTTATTTCACCCAGAAGTCTGTAGCTGATTTAAATTCATAGCTATGACATTGCCTGTCATAAGGCATGTCTTTCCTCTAGTTTTCTATGGATATTAAGTGAGAGTTTGGTGGTTCATCACAAGGTGATACAATTCTGCTTATACATTTTCTGCTCTGGTTTACAAAAATGTTTGGCTTCTGGTGATAAATTGCTTGCGATTTTCCTAATTTGTAAGTCGCTTTGGATAAAAGCATCTGCTAAATGATTAAATGCAAATGCAAAAGGAAAAGAAAAATCATATCTCATCAGGCACAGTGATGTGAACCAAAAACACATTGTTTTAATTCCAAAGCATGAGAAAGAAATCAGTGAAAAATTACCCTGAGAGGTCATAAATAAGCTAATTAAGTTATTGTAAATGTTGACTCTGTAGTTAGAACATATTTTGTGTAACGTTGATGAAGAAAAAACATAATGCTAGCCTGAATTTACTACTTATTTAGCTGTTTCTATGTACAAAAATTTAATTACAGCATAATTGTTGAATATTTACATTTATATTTAATCATGATTATTATTTATACTTGTAATACTTTTTCTTACCGCTTTTGTCATCTATTTTGAATTTGTCTTGTCATAAGAAATAGCATAATGACATACACTACAATTCAAGTTTGGAGTCAATAAGATTTTTTTTTTTCTCAATAAATTAATACTTTTATTCAGCAAGGACACATTCAATTGATTGAAAGTGACAGTTAAGACATTTATAATGTTACAAAACATTTCTATTTTAAATAAATGCTGAATCCAGCATTAAAGAATACAGAAAAAAAGTTTAAGCAGCAGAACAGTTTTCAACATTGATAATAATAATAAATATAGCTGCAAGCAGCCATTATCGGGGCCAAGCGCAAAGAAGAAGATAAGACATGCCAGCATGGCTGGGAGTGTCAGACCAACTGTAACAATGAGCCATTAAAGACCTATTAAGGTGATTTATTTACCATTTATGATTTTTGGACAAACGGTTCAGAAGTTATAAGCAAAAATAGCCATTTTTCGTATCTCCGGACCAGTAGGTGGCGCTGCGCCGAAACGCTGCATGTTGCCTCAGGTCATGCTTGTGATGACATGTACCAAGTTTGGTTTGAATACGATAAAACCTTGCGGAGATATAGCCTTAAGTGTATTTTCGCAGCCGCTACGTAAAATTTGTTCACGCGTTTATCAAAAATGATTTGACGAATCAACTTGAATTCCATAACTTTTTGTCGGCATGGTCTGATAATTTTCTGTTTTCATTTTCGTGAAAATCGGAGTAACGGCCTAGGAGGAGTTCGAGATAATTTTTTTGATAATTCAAAATAATAGGAAAATATTCATGATGGAAAATGACGTCACAGGGTGCAATCGAATTGTCTTGAGCCAAGGAATCAGATGAAAAAAGAATTTTAGCATAAATATGAGTAAAAATTTGGGCAGGTGGTAGCGCTAGAGAGATGGAGTTAGAGACTCAAAAATTGGTGTGGTGTGGTTGGGCCAGTCCTCTATCAGTGTGCCAAATTTCACAACTTTCACAACTTTTTACCATACGGTTCTATGGGCTGACATAGACTCCCATCCCAATAATAATAAGAATGGCAACGGTTTCAATAGGTGCCTTCGCACCTTCGGTGCTTGGCCCCTAATAAATGTTTATTGAGCTGCAAATATTAGAATGATTTCTGAAGGATTATGTGACACTGAGGACTGAAGTAATGATGCTGAAAATTCTGCTTTGCATCACTGAAATAAATTACATTTTAAAACATATTCACACAGAAAACACTTATTTGAAACTGAAATGATATTTAACAATATTACTGTTTTTACTGTATTTTTGATCAAATAAATGCAGCCTTACCGACTCCAAACTTTTCAACAGTAGAGTATAAGAGGCCAGTTGCATAGAATTACATTTAGATATACAAATTAAGAAAGGTTATGAGTAGGGGTTAAAAATCATAATCCATGGTGGTTATTAATGGCTACAAGTGATCAATATTAAAGTCATAAATTGTCCAACGGATCCATTTTCTTCCCAATTTAAACCACTTGAATGCACGTTACATTAAAATGACTTCTGCTCTGTCGAACTTCCCAGTAGAACTTGAAGGCAGTGAGATCAGTGAGCTTATAACGTCTTGATATCAAATGTGAGAAAGACCAGGATGTGAAGGACTGAAATAACCAGTCAGACCAGCTTATCTTATCTGAACTAATCAAAATCGCAGGAAGACGGAGCAGTGACAGTTAAAGTCTATCAGAGGCAGGTGTCAGGGGTGGCAGCGGGTGTAGGACAGGACGTTGCTGTGTCCTGACAAAGCGCCGCTTCAGAGAAATGGAAATAATGACACTGCAGAGACCCTGTTCAATCTCCCCTTCTCTCCGAATCCCGTCTCTTTTCTCTAGAGGGATGATTTCGCTGCGTAAAATTTCTGTCACCCTCTTGGAAGCTCAATGAAAGGAAATAGAGCTGGAGGGAAGCGCTGTTTTTTGATGGTGCAGCTGATACGCTTCCACAAGCCGGCCCACTCGAGGAACAGGCAGTGAACTGTCTTTAAATAAAGATAAAACATAATATAATACATTATAAGGGCACTTTTATTGAGCTACTATTTGTTTTCTGTGTCCCTTCGGTCTCATTTGTAGCTGATTAACTGACATTTATTTAAAAATGCTCCTTAAAGGTGCAGTGTGTAGTATTTATGAGGATCTATTGACAGAAATGCAATATAATATACATAACTATGTTTTCAGTGGTGTATAAAGACCTTACATAATAAACCGGTATGTTTTTGTAACTTTAGAATGAGCCATTTCTATCTACATACACCGCGGGTCCCCTTACAGTGAAGTAGCCATTTTGCGCCGTCATGTTTCTACATTAGCCCTAAATGGACAAACTGCTCTACAGACAGCTAGCTACTCTCTGCTGTCTCAGATGTCGACATCTTTGTCCTGTGTCGGCCACTGTAGCTTCTCTATTACCCCTTTTCCATCAAGGCAGTGCTGAGCCAGGGCCTTAGTTTCAAATCGGTTCTTTGTCTTTCCACACCCAAAGCACCAGCTACGAATCAGGAAAAGTGATTCTTAAGTAGCACCAAATCATTGCTGGTCTAGAAGTAAGAAGCGCTTGCGTCAGCGGCTGGGGGGCGGGGTTACCATGACCATTTTTTGAATTAGCAGCTAATCGAACTAATAGTTGCTCGATTGTAATCTCCGTCTCTACAAATCACGGCGAGCTGCACGAATGCGTTGGATTCGCTGTGTTTTGATGCCGATGTAGGATCGTAAAGCCATGTGCATCAATAGTAATGCAACGTTCGCCATCATTGATGGAAGGCTTGTTCGAGATGAATCGGTGCTGTGCAGACCGATCGCTGTATGACATCAAAGTACAACGAGAGCATACGACTCCTTATGCTTTTGAATCGCTCATGCGGTATTTTGATATCATACACTGATCGGTCTGCGCAGCGCCGATGCATCTCGAACAAGCCTTGTGTGTTTGTGTTTCACGCTGCCTTGTTAGAGTTGCTGAGAAAGATGAGACGTAGGGGAGCGCGGGGCACAACCTAACGAGGGTTAAGCCCAATTTATACTTCTGCGTCGAGTGTACGCCGTAGCTACGTCGTAGGCTGTGTGTTGCACACGGTGCAACCCTGACATGCACCTCTCCAAAAATGGACAACGACGCAGTATCGACACGTAGCCCACGGCGTAGAGGCTAAGGCGCAGGTCCGACGCAGAAGTATAAATCAGCCTTTAGTTGTAACACGCATGGTTTAAAATGCCAGCATGACGAAACTTAGTGTATTTACTCATTGCCATATCAACATTATTTAGAGAAAAAATTGCGCCAAAATTTAAAAATCTTTGGAAGATATTACTGAACATTTATTTAACCATAGCAAAAGTACATGTACACAAAAGTACACAAGTTTGTTTTTCATCTCTGTTTTATGTGTTTATTTAAAATAGGACAAGTCTGATATTATTTTAATCTTATATCTGTTATTTAACAGTTGAGATAGTTCTTTAATGCTGATCTAACAGCAGAAGACACGAGCTGGGTTTAAATCCCAGTTGTGCAGGTGGGGCATGTTGTCACACTGCGTTACAATGAGCCCCTATTAGAACTACGCTATTATATTCTATACCTTTATGAATTCTTTTGAGAAACCATGAGAAAAGGGTGAATAATGACTGAGAGCCAATATTCAGAAATTATTCATTATTATTATGTTTTGAACTATGCTGTATAGCTGTGTTTAGCGATGTGTTTGTTATCAAACTCAAAAATGTGTATATTTTTAATTATTAAAAAATGCTATTATTTTATTTTAAAAAGTTAATAATTGTATTTTATTAACAAAATATTAATAATATTATATTTTTTTTGATTAGATCAGGTAACATTTTAAGCTGTCATTTGGTCATGTTACATCGTTCCCCTCAAATGTTACAATGTACCCCACCTATGAGGCATGTTGTCACATTTCACTTTCATTCTTTCGGGGTAAATTTAAGAAAAAAGTATACACCGTATTAATGAAACAAAACCACATAATTGTACTAGACGTGTGAAATTAATGTCGGAAAAAATAAATACTCTGAACCCCAAGTGGATTTACACAAATTGAGACAGTCAAAAAGCGTTAGGTTGTGCCCCGCTCTCGCCTATACAGCGACGTAAGACCTGGCTCCGTGGTGGCTCTCTAGCCCATGGAAAGGCAAACCGGTTCTTAGAAGGCTCATCAGTCGAACCAACTCCGAACTGGCACTAGCACTGGCTCTGAACTAGCACCTGGTTCATTCTGGTGGAAAAGGGGTATATGTGCTTTGAAAGGGAGGGGTGAGCGGTGGGCGGTTGCAATTCACAACCTCACCACTAGATACCGCTAAAATTTACACAGTGCACCTTTGACTGTTGATTCATTTTTGTAGTTTTATTACTAGGTCTGGCAATATGATACATTCACAATGATTTATGTTGTTGTCTTTTTTAAAGTGCCCCTATTTTGCTTTTTTGTGTATTACAGCTTTGAAACTCTGCAAATTTTTAAAAGATCAAAGTGCATGACAAATGGGGTTTTTGTCTTCCAAAAGAAAGAACTGATTCTGAACTGCCTGAAACGAATCGTCAGTAAATCCAGTCTTACTTCCTGCTAGAACCTATGTAGGTTTGTAACAAATCTGCATAATGCCAGCCTATGGTCTCCATTGGCTGCCAATAAACAACGTCTACTTTGACCCTCAAACACTGTAGTTGTAGCTGAGGCCTGGAGAGTTTGGTTCGTGTTGTCGGCATTTTGAGAAGATGCTGTTTTTTTTGCACTGCGAGGCAAATCCACTTTGCATGCACTTCCGAGGACTCGGGTTCAAATTGATGCAGTAAAACTGACGGCATCATTATTGTTCGTATCACTGTTTACAAGTGTTGAGGAAGATCTAGAGCTGGTATTCAGTTATGGTAATGGCCGTTTCGTTTCCGTCACGCGCTGTAAGCAGTCGACCAATCCCAACAGACTGGGTCACCTGACCAATCAGAGAGGAGTAGGCTCTCGGAAACGAGGGGTTTAGAGAGACTGAATCCTTTATCAAACTGTTTCAGACACTGAGAAATGAGATATTATGAGAAAATGAAAGTGTTTTTTGACCTTGGATGCATGTAAACCTATTTTAGGAGATAGCACAGGAGAAGCACTTAAAACTTAAATTCTATTAGTTTCTGTAAGTCTGTTCAAAATGGCAGTTTCAATGAATCGATTCCAAACTGATTCATCTCTCAAAAATGTTCACAGAAGGAGCTGTCAGATTTTTATACATTAAAATGTTTTAGTAAGAATAGATATCGTAAAATATTGCTATTTATTGTTATGTTTGTGCATGTAAATATTAAATAAAAAATATATAATATATTTTCTTCCTCATGAAAAACAGTGTGGTAAACAGTTCTTGTGAACAATTTGAATCTAATTGGGCTGTTTGGTTAAAATTATGGTTCCTCTGACCATAAAAAGGGGGAAAAACATCATAATAATATCAAAATATATAACTAATATCATCAAAAGACTGAAAAATATTCATATATTTTGTGTTTTACCAAAATAAAATGACAGCATGTTTATTAAGTAAAAGTTCATAAAAAGCAATTTTGTACTTTCGAAAGAGAAAAGAAAAAACTCAGCGAAGGGATTAGATTGGAAAAAAAATAAATTGCATCTCATCAGGCCCAGTGAAGTGAACCAAAAATCATTGTTTTAATAACTGAGTCTTACAAAGCATGAGAAAGAAAACACTGAAAAATTACCCCGAGTGTACAAATCCATATTGCCAGCCAGCCATTGGTGTGTAATCACTGGTGCACACAGATCCTTGCCATGAGCCGATGAGATTCTTTTGCATGAAGTTGCTCACAAATGAAAAGTAAATAAATCGGAGCTTTTCGGGGGAGGTATCACAACAGAGAAGATTTTCTCTAAAAATAAAATGTTTCATTTCAGGGCACTGAATGTGTTACGTGACAGCAGTTGCTTTTCTGATGTAGTTTGACCTCAAGGTTTGAATATTTTTTATTTTTTACGTTTTCGTATATATTCATTTGGCCTCTCATGCACAAAACGAGTGCGGTTTCCTATGCAGCCTACTTAACTGAAGATATTGCGATACAGATTTTTTTTTTTTTTAAATCATATAAATATATAAAGACATAATACATGTTTATTTTCCCTGCTGAATTTATAGCACTGATTGAAAGGCCACTGGAATTCATCAAACCACTTCAGACTCAAGAAATGATTGCAAATTGTAAACATGTTTATGTTGGTTCAAGCTTTTTATGTTTCTTTCACTGGGGATTCAATCACTCTAAATCACTGTTTATTTTGCTTATAAATTATGTCAGATGATTATAAAAAATACTTCAAGGGTCAGAAATAACCAGAGCTTGAGTGAAAATGCAGCCTAATAGGAGAACAATTTATTAAAATAAAATTTAATAACAATTAAAAATAATAATAAATATGGGGTCAAGATTGGTTTGGTTTGGTTTGGTTTGAAATGAATTATTGTTTCCAATTAAATGTTTTTATTTCATTGGAAACAACACAGCATTACAGTATTTGTAGTCTGAAAAATCTATGCCGTAAAAAATATGCTTTCACCCTGCTGAAAGACTGTATAAGAGCTTTGAGAGACCAAATATCAAGCCAAATAGATTGAGACTGAAGTTCACACTCTTAGAAAAAGCCCACGGGGTCGCGAGTGTAAGAAGTTGGCAGGACAGTGCCACTGTCCGCAACATTATTAGACAAGAGTAAGCCTCCGAGGCACAAAGAAAGAAAGAAAGTAAAAGAGCATAGTGTGCTGAAGCATTCATACGCAGCTCAGGTAATTACAGCATCTGTTAAGAGTTTTACGGATTGTTTTTCATCTCCACATGGCCGCCACTCCTGAAAACCAATTACCTTGGGTGGAGAGGGTCACGTTTGCAGTGAGAAAAAAGCAAAAATCACTGAACTTGCTTGAGTTTTTTTTTTTTTGTTGTTTTTTTTTTGTCTTGGCAGAGTGAAACAATAGCCTATTTTCTGCATTCTGTAAGTACACCAATCCCATAATATCCAAACAATTATGTATTTATTTCATTGTTTTAGAAACATTATATATTGCTTAAGGATGTTTCTTCAACTTTTGGCACTTTTGTCTCTGTGGACTTTCACAAATTAAAGACTTTCTCTAGTTTAATTTATCCACTATACATTCATCAATGAGGAATTCTGCCTTTTTTGTTGTTTTTTTTCCTCGAACTGTCATGAACAAATGTCATTTCCACTACATATCAATTCTCCAATCATTCTGTAATGGAAATGTCAGAATCTGTCTTGCTAAAGCTAATTTAAAAAGCTAGCAACGTGTGTGTCCTAAATGCACCTAATTAAATAATATTTTAAAATATTTTTTGCATAGTTCTACCAAATTACAGCTTGATTGAAAATGACGCACAATAAAAATGTTGATATTTACCTTGTTTTTCTCCACAGATTTGTTTCTGATAAGCAAATGAATAGTAAAAACACTTGCTAATGCTAATTTGAAAGTTAGCAACGTGTGTGTCCTAAATGCACCTAATTAAATAATATTTTAAAATATTTTTTGCATAGTTCTACCAAATTACAGCCTGATTGGAAATGACTCACAATAAAAATGTTGATATTTGCCTTGTTTTTCTCCACAGATTTGTTCCTGATAAGCAAATGAATAGTAAAAAGCCTTGCTAATGCTAATATGAAAAGTTAGCAAGTGTGTGCCCTAAATGCACCTAATTAAATAATATTTTAAAAAATTTTGCATCGTTCTACCAAATTACAGCTTGATTGAAAATGACGCACAATAAAAATGTTGATTTTTGCCTTGTTTTTCTCCACATATTCGTGTCTGGTAAGCAAATAAATAGTAAAAAAGTTTTCAAGGCAGAACCTTCTTATGACAAAAAGAATTTCAATTAAAACGTTTTAATAAAACACATAAAAGTGTCTATAATGAAGAAACATTCACGTATGCAATTATATGTTCATGGCGTGCTGTATTTTATTAAAACACTGTACTGTAAGTTGTGCAAAAAGCCAGTGGCACGTTTAATGATTGGCTCATATGCAATGATGCAAAACAAATATCCACATTTCCAAAGCATTCTTGTTGTTTAATCATCTGCATATGAGTCAACTTTATGTTTTAGATTATGAGAGCAGATAATATAGTGTAATTCTGCAGATAGAGAAGCAGTAGCTGAAATTACTGTTCATTACGGTGGCGCGGGTTCTGTGAAAAGGCCAGATAGAAATGTTGTTTCCCTGTGACACCAGACACCTTATCAGGGTCAAATAACCATACACTCATTTATGCATTTTTGCTTCTTAATGAAATGCAATTGAACAGACAGATAAATGAGAGAAGCCCCCATTAACCGGTGATTAATTGATCTCATTTGTGGCGAGCACAACACTCCCCTCTTTTCCTTCTGACCCCAATCTCTGATTGTCCTTCGCTATCAGAAGAATGACTTTGAGGTTTCTTTCCTCCGCTCCCTCCTTCGCCTGCCTCCGTATATCCTCGGCTCTAACTCATATGTTTCTGAGAAACATATAAGCGGATTTGCGCTTATAAAAATTGGGAAAAAAAGTGAAAGGAAAGATTCATATTGGGGAAAGTGTAGTGCTTTATTCTCCTGGAGCTCTGCCTGATCAGCTTTGTAACTCTGAGAACTTTTTTTCTCTATTTTTGCCTTTTCCTTTAAACCACCGTGTCTAATTGCGATGGTGTTTTTAGTTAAAAGTCAGGGATGTATGGTTGTTTGTTTAAAAAGAGAATTATCCTTTTCTTCCTCGGCTTCTCTGTCTCTCTCTCTCCACAGACACTATCTTCCATCTATTTGGCTAATGAGCGGGAGGGAAGAACCTGCTGGAGGACTTGTTGATATTTGTCCTTCTCTGACTGGCTTTCTGAGCATTTGCGATTAGCGTGCGACGTGCTCGCTCGCTTTTGAAGCTCCAGGACATTAGCCATCCTGGAAGAAGAACGATAAGAAGATTCTGGAGTTTGGGCTCCTCTGTCGTAAAACAATGCCGCCATATATGCAGTTCAGAAAACTTTGAAAGTGACCTTGTCCTTTGATGCTTTGAAGCTGAATACAGCTGGAAAGAACCTAACACAAGTGAAACGCCTTTAGATATGTATGTGAATCTGACAGTGGATGGGCTATAGCTAATTTTAATAGTCAGGGGTGCCGCTAAGGGGGGGAAAGTTAGGACAATTCTAAGGGCCCACGCACTTTTGGGGCCCCCAGAGATTGGTTTTATTAGTAGTAACAGTACTAGTAGTAATGTAATAGAAATTATAAATGTATAATCTACCAGAGTAACAAATAAAACAAAATTACGTAATTTCCGGCAAAATTACCCCCCCCCCCCATTAATTTATTTAATTTAAAGCATCACATGAAGAATCTAAGGAAATAACTATAAACAGAATTATGCAATGCATATAAATATGCTATTGTTCATTAATTCATGATTGTTAATAATACTTAAACTGTTAATTTATGCCACTTTTAAGTTTTGTTCATGCTTTTTATATTAGCAATTGCTTTCATGTTAATGTAGAACTTTATAGATTGGTGTGGTTTGTGGTTGCCATAAGCAGCCTAATAACTTTAATATAGATTGTGCAAACTGTCTGTTTATTATATACTCTGGATTGTAACTCCTTTACTGGCATTTCACAATTTCAAGAGAAGGTGTTTTCTTAAACTTTTCACCATGACTTCATAATTTATTTGTTTACCAAGGAGTCAGCAGCATCACTGAAGAGCTGGAGATGAAATATGAGGCATATGTGATGCGTGACGAAGAGAAACATCAAGGTAAATATCAATGGAGAACAGTGTATTTTTTTGTATCTTATTTCCAATCAAGCAGTAATTTTGTCAAATTATGCAAAATTTGTGAAGTTTTTTTCTCTCTCTTTAGATACACTATGAAATAAGCCTTAGCCAAACAAAAGCAGCCATTTTGTTCCAGAAATGTTTAAATGTCATTTCCACCAGATTATGAATATTGATGTGATGGAAATGGGGTTTGTTCATGAGTGCAACTGCTGTGTTCACACATACCTACTCAAACCGGATTAAATGAGAAAATTAAACAATGAAGCTCCAACAGAACTAGATATGAGAACTCTTGAAGTTTTATTATTTATCATATTAGGTTTTATAATTAAAACTAAACAAAACACGCAAATAACAATTATTACTAAATCATATTATTGATTTTTTTTTAAGTACTGTATTTTACTTTTATTTAGCCATAGCTTTTGTCATTTGACAAAAAAAATTCAGAGGTTAATTTAAAACAATCATAATTTTTATATTTTTTCCTTCAAAGAACATTGTGCATTGTTACGGAGCCCCTATTAATCTATCCATCCAACCAACCATCCATCCATTCATCCATCTCGGTGTCTATCTATCTCTGTATCCATCCATCCATCTCTGTGTCTATCTATCCATCCATCCATCCATCCATCCATCCATCCATCCATCTCGGTTGTCTATCTATCTCTGTATCCATCCATCCATCCATCCATCTTGGTGTCTATCTATCTCTGTATCCATCCATCAATCTATCCATCTTGGTGTCTATATATCTATCTCTGTATCCATTCCTCCATCTCTGTGTCTATCTATCCATCCATCCATCCATCCATCCATCTCGGTTGTCTATCTATCTCTGTATCCATCCATCCATCCATCCATCTTGGTGTCTATCTATCTCTGTATCCGTCCATCAATCTATCCATCTTGGTGTCTATCTATCTATCTCTGTATCCATTCCTCCATCTCTGTGTCTATCTATCCATCCATCCATCCATCCATCCATCCATCTCGGTGTCAATCTATCTCTGTATCCATCCATCAATCTATCCATCTTGGTGTCTATCGTTAAATCATCTAAATCAACAACATGTATGCTCGACCCTATACCGACTAAACTACTAAAAGAGATGCTTCCAGAGGTCATAGATCCTCTTCTTAATATCATTAATTCAACCTTGACATTAGGATATGTACCGAAAACTTTTAAGCTGGCTATTATTAAACCACATATTAAAAAACCGCAACTTGATCCTACAGAATTAGTCAATTACAGGCCAATCTCAAATCTACCCTTTCTGTCAAAAATACTAGAAAAGGCAGTGTCCTCACAATTATGCTCCTTTTTTTAGAAAGAAATGGTATCTGTGAGGATTTCCAGTCAGGATTTAGACCGTATCATAGTACTGAGACTGCTCTCATTAGAGTTACAAATGATTTACTCTTATCATCCGATCGTGGTTGTATCTCTCTGTTAGTGTTACTCGATCTTAGCGCTGCATTCGATACCATCGACCACAACATTCTTTTGAATAGACTCTAAAATTATGTTGGCATTAGTGGAATTGCATTGGCATGGTTTAAATCATACTTATCTACTGCTGTTTACTGCTTGTAGCAGTAAATGAAGAGATGTCACACCGATCACAAGTTCAATATGGAGTACCGCAGGGCTCAGTGCTAGGACTGTTGCTCTTCACCCTGTACATGCTACCACTGGGAGATATCATTAGGAAGCATGGCGATAGTTTTCATTGTTATGCTCACGATACTCAGCTCTATATTTCTTCACGCCCTGACGAAACTTACCAATTCACAAGATTAACGGAATGCATAGCTGATATAAAAAATTGGATGACTAGTAATTTCCTGCAACAGAATTTTTAATTATTGGACAAAAAAACTCCACATGTAGTAACCTAGAATACTGTCTAACACTTGATGGCTGCTCTGTCAAGTCCTCGTCGTCAGTTAGGAACCTGGGTGTGCTCTTTGATACCAATCTCTCATTTGAAAGCCATGTTTCTAGCATCTGTAAAACTGCATTCTACCATCTTAAAAATATATCTAAATTACGGCATATGCTTTCAATGCAAAATGCTGAAAAGTTAGTTAATGGGTTCATGACCTCAAGGCTAGATTATTGTAATGCTCTACTGGGTGGTTGCCCTGCTCGCTTAATAAATAAACTGCAGCTGGTCCAAAACGCAGCAGCTCGAGTTCTTACTAGAACCAGGAAGTATGACCATATTAGCCCGGTTCTGTCAACACTGCACTGGCTCCCTATTAAACATTGCATACATTTTAAAATCTTGCTAATTACTTACAAAGCACTAAATGGTTTAGCTCCCCAGTACTTGAGCGAGCTCTTAACGCATTATACTCCATCATGTCTATTGCGGTCTCAAAACTCTGGCCAGTTGATAATACCTAGAATATCAAAATCAACTGCAGGCGGTTGATCCTTTTCCTATTTAGCACCTAAGCTCTGGAACAGCCTTCCTAGCATTGTTTGGGAAGAAGACACACTCTGTCAGTTTAAATCTAGACTAAAAACACATTCTTTACTATGGCATACACATAAAACATTTTTAATTTATATTTTATTCAAATCAATTAAATGATTGTTAGGCTGCATTAACTAGGTCAGCCGGAACCGGGAACACTGCCCATAACACCTGATGTACTCGTTACATCATAAGAAGAATGGCATCTACGCTAATGTTAGTCTCTCTGTTTATCCTGAGGTTTACTGCAGTCAGCCGGATCCGGGCCGTATCCAGATCAGATGGTGGACCAGCGCCCAGACATTACCAACGCATCCCTGAAGTGTCTGCAGAGACCGTTTCAATTAGTCTACCCTCTGAAATTGCTCATCGACATGGCATCCTCAATGGATCCATCTCCGGCGTGATGACTCCGCTATTTCGAATATTCCTATTTAATAATTGTTTAATCGACACGCCATCCTCAATAATCCCGTCTCCGCCGTGATGCCTTCGATCTTTCGAATATTCCGATCTAATATGACTTCTGACCTATAAGGCTGCCAAAATAATAATCATACACTGTTTGTTAATTGGCCAGAGGAGAACTGGCACCCCGACTGAGCCTGGTTTCTCCCAAGGTTTATTTTTCTCCATTATGCCACCTGATGGAGTTTTGGTTCCTTGCCACTGTCGCCTTTGGTTTGCTCAGTTGGGGTCACTAAATTTTCAAATAAATATCCAAATACATTTAATTAATCTATCTATCTATCTCTGTATCCATCCATCCATCCATCCATCCCAGTGTCTATCTATCTCTGTATCCATCCATCTATCCATCCATCCATCCATCCATCCAAGTCAGTCATTTAATTCAGTCAAAAACAATTTTACTATCAAACTTTTTAATTTATAACAAAATAAATACATTTGGGCATTGTTATGAAGACCCTGATTATGGAGAAAAATTATATGGGAGGAATTTTTTTTTTTTTTTTTATACAGACACTACATAAACCCTGTATATCCTAATTTGTTTTAATTTTTTAATTTTATTTACTTTCATTATAGTTTTATTAATATTTTGAATTAGCTTTTATTTTTATATTTTTTGTTTTCATGTTAAAATTAGTTTTTTTGTTTTCATTTTTGTGATGTGTTTTTGTCATTTTATTTTTTTTTAAATTTATTTTTAAATTTTGCTATTTAGTTTTAATTTATTTTATTTTATTTCAGCTGCAGTTTTAGTTCGTTTTAGTTTTATTTATTTCCAGTTCATATTTTTAGTGTTTCAGCTTAAACTTATTTCAGTTTATAGCCAAGGCAACATTTAAAATTTTTGTTTAGTTTTTCAAACTAATATTTATATTTATTTTTTATTTCAGCTTTATTTCAATTAACGGATTTGTTTTTAATAGTTGTAATAGTTTGATGATAATAACCCTGTCTCAGTCCAATCCGGCAAACTGCTCATGGACCAATGACTTTGAGTTTCCTGGCCATCTAGTTCAGCTCCATCCATCAATCATCTCTTGCTGCGGTGATGTACCTGTAAGAGAATTATGAGTTGTTTGAACAAGTACATGAGCGTGTGTGTTCGTTTCAGTGTGTGGGCCGAGCAGCGGGCTTGGTAGAAACAATCCCGTGACATTGTAACAGCTGAGCCCCCTCATTTGGGGCCGTTTGGCAGGGCGTCAGGAGCACCAGGTGTCCCCTTTGCACCCAGTGCTTTGAAGCGGGCATGCATGAACGTCCGACCTGGAAAAGACCTTTCTGTCAAAGAGAACAAGGACTGGGCACAGCGTGTGCCGCACATGTGGCTTTCCATTTTAGCTCATGCCTTTGAGTTTGTGTCTGTGTGTGTGTGTGTTTTATAGATTGTGAGAAATGACTGCAATCTCAGCCCGGAACCGTTGCTGAAAATGTGAGAAATGGTGGCTTAACAGCTGTTATGGAGGGACTGTTCTCTTTTTTTTTTACCCAAGATAGGTTTGTTTTTGAGATGAATTGTTTCAAGTGCTGTTTAGATTTAGCACATACTATGCCTTAAAAAACATTCTGTTTTCCTAGAACACTCGGAGCCATTGGGACAAATCCTTACCAAAACTATTATTTGCAGTAAAAATGCCTTATCACCAAATAATTGTGGATTTGATGCTGCACTTTTAAGAAGAAGCATCGAACAAGAAGCATCACATCACAGTTCTGGCAAAACATAGGTATCCTACATAGAACACTTAAAAGTCAAAGTTCACCAGTTATGAGATTCATATTGGGATTCACATAGGAGTTAACAGTGATGTTTTAATTAGATTTTTTGACTGTAGGCTACTAAAGCATAAAAATACCACAATATGTTTGCAGATATTTAGGAAACATGCTAAGCTCATACTTTTTTCTCTGAAAAACAATGCTACAGCCAGTTATTCTACTTTGAAATGTGTGTTCCGTGTCAAAACGTCTGTTTTTGTCTCGGGTGGGTCAGAGATTGCAGATTATACCTGACCTAAAAAGCCTCGGCATCCATCTAAAAAGTTCTCAATGACCGGGAGCACACTAACAAATGTGTGTAAGTCTCCTTGCCTTTCATTGTCAATTGCGAAAGAAAAATGGCAAAGCTTTTGCATTTCGACAATAAACTTTGCGTAAATTTAATGCAAAACTGGAGATGGAAATAATAAGAGGTAGGAGAATTTCAAGGCGAGAAAATGCAGTTTCTTGTGGTAAGGCAAACATTAAAAAAAACAACTACTCAAAAGCATTTTTTTCCTCCATCTATATTTTTTCCATCACCATGTCCCCTTAGGTGCTCTGTATATTGTTAATATCATGCGGTCCTATTTTTTTCTCGTAATATTTTCGTTATTAAAAACATTTAAATATTGGCACGTTTGTCTCGTCTTTGTTAACACCGACAAGCAAAAAGCCCTTTGTTAACAAACATTTTTGTCAGTAATTTTGTTGATGAGATTGCACTGCACAATAACTCGTAATAATTCATATAGCTATAATATGACTTTTATAGGGATTTTTTGGGCTTTATGTTTAGGTTATATGTTACTTTATACGTTTGCACAATTTCACCATCTAGCATCTGGAATTTCATTCACATGTCCTCTTTGGTCCAACTTGTGTTTAACTGGCTTTTTCAAAGGTAAAAAAGGTTGGAATCTCCATAATACACCAGGATCTGGCTTACTTGCACTTCTCAGCAACATTGAGCTTTGGTTTGTATTTACCCGATAGAGGGCATTACGTCAAAACCCAGAAGAATAATTCACCAACGGGTTCCCTTAAGATTTTTCGATGGGTTTTTCGATCGGATCACAAGTGGACGACACTAAATACAGGTGTAAATGGGGTCTAAAACGTTTTGAACTTGCCCACTTTCGACCAGCCACAAAAGATAGCCTTCTCTCTGCCAACTGATCTAATGCGTAAACATTATGGGAAGTACGCTAGCCAAACAAACTTTGTCGGCTGAAGACCCAAGTGTCCATTCGATCGAAAGATCTAAAAAAGTCCATACATTTACCCGCCCATAGCCCCTCCCCTCAAAGAAATCAGGACAGAAGTGGTTGAAAGTGGACAAAAGAGACGGATTAAAATACCAGTTGTAAACGGGAATGTCTCCCTCGTCTACTTGTGGTCCGATTGACCAAAACACATCTTAATACCAGGTGTAAATGGCCTATGAGTAAAATTAGGTCTATGGTAAAGATATCTTGATGATACTTGGACGTTTTGTAAATTACATGAACCCATATCGAAAATGCTAATTTTGAAGCTATGTTTATTTAACAACGACAACAAAAAACCTATTTAATAAGTAACTAGATAAGAACGTTTGGGTTTTGCAAATACTGCTTTAGCTGCTCTGCCAATGAGCAGTTACATTCTTTTTACTGGTGTTGCATGTGACACCATACGTTGATCAGATCCTGTAACGCCACCAAACCTGACATGACGTGAGGAACTGAAGCTGGTTGTGACGGCACCTGACAACATCTGGAAAGCAGTAGACTCATCAGCTCCAGGCCTCTGCCAAACACAAATCCCCATCAGCAAGACAGTGAACCAGATTCCTTTTTTCCCCACACCAAAGTTGTCATCCCAGGCTTAAATGGTATCTGAATTAAATTAATTTTTAATCTCCAAATCATAGAGCAAATGTTGGGTTTTCAAGCAAAGACATTTACTGTAAGGGGAATAAACCAATAACAGAGATATCACAATACTCAAAATGGCAGCTGTAGGAATTTAGGAAAGTAAGTCTTATTGCTATAGAAAATGCACTAGCAGTTAATAAAGTTTATTTTTGTTTAGCATGGTTCAAACTAAAGATGCTAACTTATTTGCCAGTTTTACTCATGATATTGAGATATTACATATCAGAAAACTAAGAGGGATTGGTGATGTCCTTTGTGAAATGGCAGGAACATTTTTAAGGTGAAAATGAAATCGGAGATATACATTTAGTATGGCTTGACTCAAGGATTCAGGGGAAATTTTTTGTAGCCATTTTGTAGGGTTCCAAAATTATGATTCAAAACGCAAATTGCCTTATCCGTTACTGTCTCTGACACCCATACACTTTAAAGGGGTCATGAACTGCATTGTTTGTCCTAACCTGATTTTACAGTTACTTACATGTAACTTGTAATGCCACATGAACTGATTTCTCAGTTCATGTGGCATTACTGTCAAGTCCATATTGCTAAAGTCTGTTTGCAAAGCCTGCGCCGAAATTGTGACTGATTTGTCAAAGAATCCACAGTGAAATGTACCGAATACAAATATATAATGCTCAACTGAGATATTCACATTGTTTAGAATAAATAACCACATTCCTAGCATTAGGATCCTTTGAAAGGTAATGTTATTTTTAGTCTGTTCATCTCTCCTCGTCATCTCACTAACACGCCAGTGGGCGGGGCCAAAGTTGCAATAATGAAATAGGCGTTGATTTTCTTCTGCAGAGGTGGTCTTTCACCAATATATTACATTCCACGAGTTGTTTGCTGGGCTTGGTTACAATAAAAGCTTTTTTTGGTTCAGAATATTCTTATAGTATGATGACCTCAGAATTCAAAAGCTCAAGGAAAATTTTATTTCTCAGTTCATGATCCCTTTAAGGGCAGAAAAATAAAGAAGAAGAAAATAAGTACAAACACAATAGGGTTCCAGCATAATTTGGTTTCTTGGACCCCTAATATGTTAAAGTACTTAAATGTGTAAAACTAACTCAACTTAAAATGCAATTTTTTTAAATACTGTAACATGCGCTGTCTAACTGTGTGCAATATCACCAATAAGTGCTTTAAAATTTAGCTCGAATCCATTTAGATTTTATGCCTCTTTTGAACGAGCCAATCAGGATCTCACAGCAGAACGGTTACTTTCTATTGTTTTTCACAATTTTCTGACGATAATAATGGGTGTCAGAATACAATGTTATGTCAGTCACCTTATGAAAACAGTGTTCTGTGCTGTAAAAAAATGCAATTATATGCATTCAATTCAGCTATTTAGCTAAACATACATCCAATCAAACAAAACTCACCAGGGTGGAAAATTATGTAGGTAGCAAAGGGAAAGTGGTCGGCCAGTAGATATTCTTAAAATTAGCTCTTTATGACATCATAATTACTATTATAATGTGAACCAAAGAACACAGTTTGCAACATCTCTGAACTTGATGGAGTGTCCTGCCAATATTTCTAAAAGGGTGATTTCAGGATATTTCTGGCTGTTTGAAGTCTGGCTTTTGCTATTGTGCTATCATTTGATACCATTACAGTCTCATCTTGTTCCTTTTTAAACTTCTTAACTCATTGTCCTGCTTAAAAAGAAACTTTTATTATGACTAAATAGACCGCTGATATGCCCGAGTACAAAGGCTGTAGCCAAGATCACACAGAAACCTTTGTTTTATATTTTAAAACTCCTTCCTTTGTACTTTCAGTCAGTGTCCTCCGTGCGTCTCTGCACATTAATATCAAGCTAATGTTCCTTTGTACTTTCCCAGGAAACTGTCATTTATCACGCTGATCTTTAGGAAAAATCCATCACAAGATCTTCTGGGTGTTAACTACCTACGCCTTCGACTGATTCTGTTGTTGCTCTAGTAAAACGAGCCATCCTTCACGCACACACCCCATAAACTCATTTAGGCCTGTTCCCGCCTTTAATGCAGTGATACATTTCAGTTCACTAAGTGTTGTTAATCAGAGTCCACTTAATAAAACTGCCAAAGCGCATCGCTCAGAGATCTGTGAGAGGAAGGGTTCTTCTGAGGGGACGGGTGAGTGCGTGACCGATGTAGACTTATGCCCCGAGGAATAAAGAGAGTGTGTCCAGTGTTAGGCAGAGGGCAGAGCACATACTAGTTCCACAGTGAAACTGCCTATATATCACTGTCTTTATATGTATAAAGCAGTGTTGGGGTAACACATTACATTTGAGTAATGTAATCAGATTACTTTTTCAAGTAACTAGTAAAGTAACTCTTACTTTTTTACTTTTACATTTACAACAAAATATCTGTGTTACTTTTATTGGTGAAGTAAGCTTGTTGAACTTTTTTTTTTAAATTATTTATAATTATTAATTAGTATTTTATTTCTTAGTTGTTTTATGTATATACATTTTTTGAATAAATAATTATATTTTACATCTTACTTCTACATGTATACGTATATAACAGCAAATGTATATATATATATATATATATATATATATATATATATATATATACATACATATAAAAAATGCACACTATTTAATTATATATTATAACACTTTTTATTTATTCGTTTTCTACAGGGTTCCATCAGCGATATTATTATATAGTAATAATAATAATAATAATAATAATAATACATTATTGTTGTTATGTTAATAATAATATATAAATTATTATTACTATTATTAATAATTTTAAAATACACATTTTACATTTATTACTGTTTCTTTATAAATACTGTTTGGAATAACAAAGTATCACAATTATTTAGTTTTGTTGGCAGCCATATAGTTTTATGTTTATGTTAAGATTTTTATATCAAACATTATTTTTAATGGCAGGTAGAAAATAATCTAATGAAAAGTAATTTTTTTCTAAATAATATTTTACATCTATTTATATATTTGTTTATTTTCCCACAGTGAATATATGAGTTTTTATTCATGAAAATATTATACATTTTTATATGGTACAAATTGTATAATATTTCTATTTTTTATTTATTTACATTTTAGGAAAGTCCCTTGCGATGAGATTTGGTGGTGGATTTTGGTGGCATCTTTTTTTTTTTTTTTCTGTGAACCTTCTATGGCAGTTCCCCTTTTAGACTAAGGTAAAATTTTTAAATGTTCTGATTCCCGGAGCTGTTTATCTTTCCTCGCTGTCTCCATATATTTTGTCTCCTTAAAGCAAACCATTATTTAATTTGTGGAGCTTTAATGCACCCTGCGATTTTCCGATGAACCTCGATTACAGTGTTTTTGAAATGTTCTGTACCTGGAACATGTCAAACCGTCTGATAATTACAGGGCTGCGAGACATCAAAAGCAAACAGAAAGCTTTCAAATGCTAACAAAAAGAAGCAGGTGAATACAGTGAGAACAGATAAGCCAGAAAATGTACTCTGTGAGAATGACATTATGGATGAGAAACACGGACAATGAGATGGGCTAGAAGTTGAGAACGGTCTTTCTTCATGACTTTGCAGTTCTTCTTGGACAGCCTATTGATCTTTTGATGGCTCCCCTACAAAAGGGTTCTTTGAATGAACAGAAAAGTGTTTGAGTGAGGTACAGTAAAGCTTTACAGTTAGAATCTTGAGATGTTTTTTTTTTTTTATGCTAATGGCTAGAACAGAATCAATAAATTTGAGTAACTAGGACGAATCAAAATCCTTCAAAAGAACAAATTAGAGCGGTTGCATAAAGCTGGACCTTGACATGAAGTAATCAGAGAAAAAAAATAAAAAATAAAAAGGTAGAAGAGAAGGCACAATAAAACTAAAATCTAATCACCCAATCCCTGTTTCTTCCCGCTATAGACATGAAATTGCTAGAGCAGTTTTTATGTGAATAAGACAGGAAAGAAATAATTAAAAGTTGTCTTATCCTCTCTTTATTCCGAGTGCCAGGTCTCTGGGAAAAGCCACTTCAGAAGCTTGCCACATTGATATGTATGTCATAACCATTTATGAATCTAATTATCGGACCAATTCAATTGAAATGAGCAGTGATTCAGACCTGCCAAAAGTCAAAGATGTCTTAAGCTGCCCACCATCCAGGAAAAAAAACCCCAAACAAACAATGAATTTGCCTTTTTTTACAAGTAGGGACATAAAATTCTTCTGACTAATTATCCTGGACTATAGCACTGGAGTGTGAAATGAAATTTGATTACTGACAAAGCATTATGTGGTGCACACAGATAAAAATGTAGGTGGATGGCAAACAAATAACCCCAAACGAGTAGAATGAGGGCGTCGTAAATACGTGACGACACTTCTGATTGGCCGTGGCCATGTCCTCGGCTCTCGGAAGACGCTCAACACGTACGAGCATGTAACATAATGCAATTGTGGCCGAGAGGCTCGGTCTGAGTTCGAAAACCCGTCATTTTTATCTCTGTAGTATGAATTATGAAAGCCTGATTATTCATTGGTGTGGCTCCACAAATCCACCATGAGTTTAATTCAGTTGTGCATTTAATTCCGTCCTTCTTGTTTCTAATTGCTCTCACTGTGTTTTTTCCCCCCACTTAACGAAATTTGTTAGAGAATGTGGGAACGTTTAATCTGCACATGCCATCAGTGGGTATTGTCTTTCTGCAATTAGACTGATGAGAAGATTTAGCCATTAGCGGGTTCATTACAGCAGCCGCACACCGCCAACTCCACTGGAGCAATCAGAGAACGTGCTCCTCGCCGGCGGGAGTTAAAATCTACAACTTATCGCAGACGTGATGAAATCTGGGAAGCGTCAGGTCGGCAGGTCGCTCATGAGATGAACGGCAGAGTTAGCGCCGAGCTGATGTTAGCTTGCGGTTGCTTTGAGTAGCACTGAGAATCGAGAACCGCTTCTTCTGAACCTTTTTAAATAACAATTCTTTTAGCTATGTCAGCCTCTTTCCACCTCAGATTTTTTTTAAATAACAAATGCTTACACTTTATTTTGATTGTCCACTTTAGACATTGTACTAACTATAAGTAACTTTGCGATTACTTGTCAACTAGCTCTCATTAGAGTATTAGTAGACAGTTAGGTTAGTAAAATAATTTGACATGTACTTGCATAGTTACTTATAGTCAGTAGAATATCTATTGGTGGACCATCAAAATAGTGTTAGCAGATGTTAAACAGACAGTCTACTAATACTCTAATGACTGCTAGTTGACATGTAGTATCAAAGGCCCAGTTTACACCTGGTATTAAGATGTGTTTTGGTTGATCACAAGTAGACGAGAGAGACACATACTCGTTTACACCTGGTATTTTAATCAATTTCTTTTGTCCACTTTCAACCACTTCTGTCCTGATTTCATCGAGGGGAAGGTCAATCTTTCGATCTAATAGATGAAATAAGCTGCAATTTACAATATATACAATTTACATATGAATGCACCAAAGATGAAGAAAAACACATGGAGAGCATCAGCTTTCATTTCTGCTCTAACAGCCACAAGACCACGCCAAACTCATTGAGTGCGTGTTAGAAATCAGAAATGAGGGGCTTTCGCACCAGTGGAACCTTTTTATTTCCTAGAACTAATGTTTGGAAGTGCCCAAATTTTGTTGTGTTCGCATCGCAGGAACTGGGAATGATTTTAAGGATTTTAGGAACTCCTTTTGGGGGAACCAAATTAGCTCCTATACTTCAGAGTAGGGAAATAGGAAATACCAGTGATTGGCCGAATGCACGCGAAACACCAGGATCCGCCATTAAAAAAAAAATTGCTGTGTAGACAAACAGATTATAGCCTATATATTTACTCCACAAACTAACTCTACGAACATGAAAAACAGTGATAGATGGACCTCTCAACCTTTACGCTAAAGAGAAAATCTAACGCAACTTTGAGGGGACCAAGCAAAACATGATTATATATTTCTGCTCAGCTAGCGACACTGGGCATCAACCACATGGCATACGCTAATACTCTTACATTTACTGTCTGCTTTGTATAACAGTTCTATCTAATAACGTATTAGACAGGACTGTTAAACAGATCATAAACTAATGAAGACGGAGAATGGGAGCGCTGTGTGCTCAGGCTCTGGTGTTCTCAGTGCCGTAAAAATAAAAGTCACAACAACATGTGCAGCTTACGCATAGACTGTATAATACTATGGACGTAGTGTCCGTGGCGTCACCCGTAGGTTTCTGAAGAGCATTTTTGAAGCCCAAAGTGCGTTTGTCGCCATCTTGGCAGTGTGTTACCGCGCGTCACTCCCGAATAACCGAAAATGGGCAAAGAGGCGGGACATGGGTGGAGCTGAGGTGACATGATGACTAACAGACAGAAGACAAACAGCAATCCACCTGTCACTCAAGTGGCCACGCCCTTAATTATGCTGAACTTTAAGGCTTAATATAATTTAAACGGATGAAAAAAATTCACCCCCTTCACAGTTGTCATAAAGGGCAAAATTAGCTATATAGTCCAAAACCACTTTTTGTACCAGGCTGTAAACATATTTTTTTCTGCTGTAAAGTTGGACATTTTAACATGGGGGAGATACAGATTTGACTCCCTTTTGGAGCATGTCTCTAGCGGCCAGTCGATGAATTGCAGTTTAAGTCACTTCCGTGTTGGCTTCAAGAGAGACCACGGAAGGTTGTCGCTTGGGCTTACGTCACTTCAGAGTTCCTACTGGCGGTGCGAATGCAAACAGGAAAATGGTCCTAGCGGAACTTTAATTTCTCGGGGGAACCACCCTGGTGGCTAGTTCTTATAACTACGTTCCTAGAACTACCCGGTGCGAAAGCCCCTCATGGTGAGAGAACATTGTTCTTGGTACGTTTTTCATCTTCAAACCAAACTTGTGTCTTCAGCCGACAAAGTTTAAATCCCATCTAGCTAGCACGCTTCCCATAATGTTTATGCATTAAGTCAGTAGGCGGAGAGTAGATGGTCATTTGTGGCTGTTCGAACACATTCGACCACATGAAACACTACGAAAGCAATCTGGTCGAATTCGTTTTCGAATACCTCTGGAAGTCGTCGAAAATGGGCAAGCTCAAAATGTTTTAGACCCAGTTTATACCTGTATTTAGCGTCATCCACTTGTGACCTGTTTGACCAAAACGCATCTTAATACAAGGTGTAAACAAGTTATGTTTAGTAGAATGTCTAAAGTGGACTATCGAAATAAAGTGTTACCTAACAAATAATGTCACATTGTGAGATATAAGTTACAGTAATGAGAGATATTGTCACAATTACAAGAAATAAATTATTACAATTATTATTTGGGATTATATTTAATATATAATAAAACATTACATTTTTGTATTACAATTTTAAATAATAAATAATCAGTATTATATTATTATAAATGATTAATTAGAATTGCAACTTTATGTTACAATAAAATCACAAAAAAATATAAAATCACAATTACTCTGAAGAGGCAACCGAAGTCCGTCAGTTAATAGTTCTGGAAAGAATTATATAAAATCTGTCAAGAATTATATAATTATTTCATACTTTGACAGCAGGCTTTTAAAGGTTGTTCATTCTTTCTTTCTCAGAATAACTAAAAGAATTGCAAACCAAATCGCAATCAGAAACACACTAATATAGCAGTATTATTAGCTTCTGAACTAATGCTGCCTTCGGGTCATGTCATAATGATTGGATTAAGGAGATGAGTGCACATAGAGTTGCATTAATAATGTGTTAAAACTTAAAGCGATTGAGCAAACAACACACTGCTCCAGCCAACCAATCAGAGCACATTGCGCTTTTTTGAAGGCAGGGCTTCATAGAGACAGGAACTAAACAGGGGTTCCCCAAAGCCAACTATGGTTGCAAGTTCAGTCTTTACCATCAAAATTTACCAAAACATTTTTTTTAAATAGGTTTAGTTTCTGTTCACAATAACAACACTGAATTGCAGCAAAGTTTCTAACTGTCTAAAGTTCAACTTTACTTCTCCAAAACTCCAAGGTACATGAGGACCTGCAGACGTTTTGATTCCAGCTTCAAGGTGTCTGTGTATCAAGACTCTCTTTGATTCAGTGGCAGTGACGTGTCCTGGTTCAGTCCTGAGCGCCACAGCAGCGGGACGTGTACGTCTGCAATACATGACCTATGAAAGGCCATCACCATATTTGAAGTGACAATTTGACAAGGTGCTACTTCCTGAGGTCATCAACACCTTATAAAACAACAGGAAGGTCTATTATGTGGAGTAAAACTGTCGGTTAACTTGATAGCTTGCTGTGTTCATCTAATGCCTGCTACAGACTGTATGATTTCAGCAATCCTATAAGATCATTCCAAATATATGGAAGCTTGTTTCCGCCACAGATTAAAACATTTGAAAAGATAACTGCGACTTTTTATCTCACAATTCTGACTTTATTTCTCAGAATAGTGAGATACAAACTTGCAATTTAGATTTTTTTCTCGCAATTATGACTTTATAACTCGCAATTCTGATGTTATTTCTCGCAATTGCAAGTTTATATCTCGCAATTCTGACTTTATTTCTCACAATTATGTTTATATCTCGGCAATTCTGACTATTTCTCAGAATAGTGAGATATAAACTCGCAATTGTCATAAAGTTCAATTCTAAGGGGAAAAATTACACTTTTTTTCTCAGAATTACTTGTTTATATCTCACTATTCTGACTTTAGTAAAAAGTTGCAATTACCTTTTTTATTTTTAATTCTGTGGTGGAAACCATCTTCCATACAAATCACACTGTACGACATGGATCTATTAAACTTGGGTACAACATGTATGTAGACTGTACGATGATGACACCTATTGAATCGTAGGAACGATGCAAGTTAGTATAGAAGAATGAAATGTCATCAGTATGCGTTTTTTATGTGCGCTGAAAAAAGTGGAGGAAGGAAAGAGGAGAATAAGGACGTGGCCATGGCTACCCACTGAGACATCTTTTTGACGTCTTTGTCACACGTTGAAAAGACGTCCCCTGAAGAGCCAGAATTAAAGTTTGTGACCTGTTTACCATGTTAAAAAGTTTTTTGAACATCCAAGCATGAAAACCTATTCTAGTTGACCCCAAAAACAAAATCAAGACTTGGTAAAAGGGCATAATAGTCCCTCTTTAAAGAATCAAGCGTAGCGTCAGTTCTGGCAGGTCACGTTAGTCAAGCTCGCATCAGCTGACTGTCAGCTGATCACATCTACCTATAGGAATGTCTATCACAGCATACATATACAAGCTCCTTCAGTACTATCAGCAGCTATCGCGTTCTCCAGAGCTCATTTACCCTCCTCCATCCCCAGCTACTTCTCTCGTCCAGTCAGGATTTGGTATTCTGATTCCCCTTGAATCAGACTAAATTCCCGCCAATATAAACTGTATGCTAATAGTCAATCATCTTTGACGATAGTGGTCCTGACAGAAATGGCTTTAAAAGAACAGGCCCAATACCACAATAAACTCCGTTCCAGAGACTTCTGTGAATGTACTGTACTGTGCAGTGCAGTTAAATGTGACGTGGCTTCGTGACCCCTCTGAGCCGCCACAGTGCTGACTGTTTCATTTACCGACAGGAGGTCACTGGAGAGTCAGCCAGCACCGTTTGTACTCACTGAGAATTCATTACTTTGTGCTGCTACCTTGAATAGGAAATGAAGTTTCCGATAAAGTGAGAATTGAAAAAAGCAGAAGGGAGAGTGAGCAAGAAAAAAGGGACGGCATCACAGACTTAAAAACATGCTCGCATGAAGGCCAGCAGAGGTTAACGCTTAACATTTATGCGGACTACGAAATCAGGGGAAATTCGATGGCAATCTGCTGGCCGAGCCAAAGACTTCTTTATGATGTCTGTGAAATTGGAATCTTTATCTCTTTTATAGAGCGCAGACGGACTGAGTTTGGTGTGTCAAAGGCATCTGGCTTTGTTAATTGCCTAGAGAGGGCGGAAAGAGAGAAACGTTTTACCCTTTAAGAGAACCGGTTGAAAAAACATTCTCTGAATGACACACAACTTCATTTGCGTTCTGTAGGATAATTTTATTCCGGTTGATCCTGAATCTGTCATCACCACCACAGATCGCTGTTTGTTCTCACTTATTCTAGCGTAAACAAAACCACTTGCCCTCAATATAAATGTATGCTAAGTATGCATGTTCCCTTGTACAAATGTTTTATTCTCCCTATTTGTGATAAAGTAGTTTTATAAAGCAAAATAATATTTTCTTAATCAGTATTAGTCTAGTAAAAATAACTTAAATAAAAGTGTGTGAAAGGACCTGTTTTTTTAGAGTATATCTTTAATTATTTTATTTTTTATTTTATTTTACACTTGAATGTACAGTAAATGTGATCCTCCTCCTGATATAAATTCGACTTCATGATTATCAAATTTGTAATAATTCTCATTAGTCCATTTCTGAAATTTTTTGTATTATTTATTGCCTTGTTTTTATTTTTACTTCCATTATGTGGCTTTATTTTCTTTAAACAAAAACAGCACGATTTTAAGAAATTATATTTAAGAAAAAGTATATGTTTGTGTCAGCCTCTGTGATAAAGAAATACAGAAGATCCAAATGCGAGTAAACATGGGTTTATTAACATTAGTTCCTCAGAACAATAGGAAAAGAACGTCAGGCAGGCAGGTAACTGAAGGTGGTGGGCTAGGTGATGCAGGGCTGCAATGGGCAACAGAGTCCGTCGAATAATCCAACCCAGAAAACAGAGTAAAGCACGGACAGTCCAGAGAATCCAAAAACCAGGAAGACACACGGGAAAGGAGCGACCACACCCCAGGACAGCCTGCAACGATCTGACAAATACGACACGTTGGCACACACATTAAATAGAGCGCTGAAACAAGGCACAGCTGACGCAGATCACACTCAGTCGTCAACAAGGTCACGCCCACACTAAACCCATGCATACACTCGTACACACCACACAGGTTCCCCATCTATGAGACATGGCGGGGGAGGAACCGGAACAGGCGGATTAATGTGGGAATGAAAAATAGGTTTTATTTTGGAAACGTGGAAGACAGGATGGATTCTCCTGTACGCCGGAGGAAATTTGAGCCGGACTGTCACTGGACTAAGGACTTCAGTGACAGGAAACGGGCCAATGAATTTGGGTGCAGGTTTATTACAAACGGATCGAAGAGGAATGTTCTTAAAAGAAAGCCACACTTTTTGACTGACAACGTATATGGGTGGCTTCAGCCGGTGGCGATCGGTCTGAGCCTTGGTGTGTGCTCCCACCTGAAGAAGAGTCTCACAGGCTCTTCTCCATGTGTTACGACACCTCTGGACAAAGGCGTGGGCGGAGGGGACCGCGACTTCGGATTCCAGACTAGGAAAAATAGGTGGCTGGTATCCTAAACTACACTCAAATGGTGAAAGTCCCGTAGCCGATACTGGTAACAAGTTGTGAGCGTACTCCACCCATGAGAGTTGCTGGCTCCAGGAGGAAGGATTCTGAGCCACCTGACATTGTAACGTTCTCTCTAAGTCTTGGTTGGCTCTCTCAGCTTGACCGTTACTCTGGGGATGGAACCCAGACGATAGACTGACAGTCGCTCCCAGTAACCGACAAAACTCCGGAAACCAAAACAAAGCTTTTTGGCCACCAGAATCGTTGTTTGACCAAAAAACTGGTACGACTGACTCCTGGATGACAAGTGACATTAGAACCATGACCCCACCAGATTACGTCTGATCGTAATCCCTCTGGCACGAATAACCGGCTCGGTGGGCACCCGGGTGGAGGCATTACCCCTTCTAAGGCTGTGCGGACCCTCGATTCGACCTCCCATGTGAGTGAAGAGATGAAAAGTCTCTCAGGTAAAATGCCCCGGGAGTAGACGGGCGCTCGGAACGATCGAAAATACGAGACAAAGCATCGGGTTTGATGTTCTTAGACCCAGGACGATATGAAAGGGAAAAATTGAAACGACCGAAAAAAAGATCCCACCGAGCCTGCCTAGAGTTAAGTCGTTTGGAGGACCTGATGTATTCCAGGTTCTTGTGATTGGTCTAGACGATAAAAGGTACCCCCGACCCTTCCAACCAGTGACGCCATTCCTCCAATGCTAACTTGACCGCCAACAATTCTCTGTTACCAATATCATAATTGCGTTCGGCAGCAGATAAACGATGAGACAAAAATGCGCATGGGTGCATCTTGTCGTCCGTGACAGTGCGCTGAGAAATAACTGCCCCTACCCCCACCTCTGATGCATCGACCACCACCACAAACTGACGTGAGGAATCAGGTGCTACAAGAATGGGAGCAGAAACCAAGCGGCTCTTGAGGTTGGAAAAGGCAGCTTCGGCTGCCTTAGACCACCTGAACATCGTTCCGGTGGAGGTCAAGGCGGTCAGAGGAGCGGCTAGTTGGCTAAAATTAGCGAATCCCAGAAACCTCTGCAGGGCCTTACGGGAATCTGGGATTGGCCAATCCACCACAGCCTTACCCTTGTCAGGATCCATGCGCACTCCCTCGGACGAGACGATATACCCCAAAAACAGAACTGACTGTGCATGAAAAACGCATTTCTCTGCCTTGACAAAAAGCCTATTCTCCAGCAGCCTCTGGAGCACTCGTCTGACGTGTTGAACATGTTCCTGGAGAGAGGAAGAAAATATCAAAATGTCGTCCAGGTAGACATAAATGAACTGATTGACCATGTCTCTCAACACGTCATTGACGAGTGCTTGGAAAACAGCGGGCGAGTTGGACAGGTCGAAAGGCATGACCAAGTATTCAAAGTGCCCCCTGGGGGTATTAAATGCCGTTTTCCACTCATCCCCCTCCCTTATGCGGACCAAATGATAAGCGTTGCGCAGATCTAATTTCATGAAAAGAGATGCTCCCTGCAACCGTTCAAAGGCAGAAGACATCAGCGGTAAAGGATAAGTATTCTTTACCGTGATGTTGTTCAGTGCTCTGTAATCAATGCACGGCCGCAGAGAACCATCCTTCTTTTTCACGAAAAAAAACCTGGACAAGGAAGAACCAATGAGCCCAGCTGCCAAAGAATCAGAAATATATTTCTCTGGATTAGAAAGTGAATATAACTTGCCTTTAGGCGGAGAAGTACCTGGCAATAACTCTATTGCACAGTCATAGGGATGATGCGGAGGAAGAGAAGCAGCCCGGGACTTACTGAACACTTCCTTCAGGTCAAGGTAGTTCTCTGGCACGTTTGACAGGTTCACCGACTCCTCCTGTAACACAGAACGAGACACAGAGGAACAAGCAGACACTAAACAAGAAGCGTGACAGTGGTTACTCCATTCAGCCACTGAACCCTGGCCCCAATCGATCCTGGGTCTGTGCTTTACCAGCCACGGATGACCCAATGGGCATGAGAGGAGACCTGGAAATAAAAAAAACGTGTGACGACTCCCGTCGTGTGTGTGATGGGCGGTAACCTCTGACCGTTCAGTGCGTGCACGGAGATGGTCTGACTAAGTGGAAACATCGGGATCTGCAGGTGACTGGCCAAAGAATAGTCCAGAAGGTTCCGCTCCTGAATCGACCAGAGCCTGGCAGCTGTGAAACCCCGTTGCCCATTGCAGTCTCACCGGAAGGAGAGTCGCCGACGAGGATTTCTCCATGGTTATCCCACCCGGCAGTAACCTCTTTTCTACTGCCTGGCTTGATCTTTTACAGGAAACCCTCTCAGGAAATGTCCAGATTTACCACAGTACATGCATAACCCTCTCGCTCTCCGATGTTCTCTCTCCTCCCGGGAGAGCCGAGCCCTACCCACCTGCATGGGTTCGTGTTCGATCGGATGGCTGACCGCGTTACACCCGCTGGCACCAGCACCCTCCAGACACTCGAACCTCGAAACCGGTCGTGTACGATCCATACGTTCTTGTAGACGAGCATCCACTCATAACGCCAGCTCTATCAGTCCGTCGAGGCTTACTGGTAGTTCCAAGGTGTAGATCTCCTGTTGCACATGGTCAGCCAGCCCATGCAGGAACATATCCCACTGCCCCTCCTTGTTCCACTTACACTCCAGAATTCAATCGCGTAATCCGAAACAGGTCTATTAGCTTGACGAAGATCAGCGAGTTTACATGCCGCTTCCCGACCCGCAACTGCCCGATCAAAAACCCTCTTCATCTCCTGGGAGAGTGTAAGGAATGAGGAGCAGCAAGGATGGTTGTTCTCCCACACCGCCATTCCCCACAACGCCACATGTCCTGACAGCAGCGTCATGACCAACGTTATAGGTTGGAGAGAGAAAAAAATAGAACACGTCGTCAGAAATACTCTACACAGATTCAGTTCTCCAGCATACCTCTCAAGTGTTGGAATATGTGGCTCATGTTGGTTTGCAATATTCACTGGTGGGTGAGGAACAGATGGTGTGGCTGGCACAGTGGGCGATGAGAGATGTTGAACTTGGGTAGTCAGCTCGGTCACCTGCGCCACCAAAGCCTGTACAGCCTGAGCCGTACATCTTGCTGGTCCATGCGCTGGGCATTCCTACTCAGATACTCCTGTAAGTTGGACAATCTCGCTGGATCCATGTTGGTCAGATCGTTCTGTCAGCCTCTGTGATAAAGAAATACAGAAGATCCAAATGCAAGTAAACATGGGCGAGTCAGTGAACCCATGAACCGTGACAGTTTGTATGCATGTATGTATTAATTAATTAATTAATTAATTAATTAATTAAAGTATTTTATTTTTTTATTCTTTATTTATTCTATTTATTTATGCTTTTGTTTATTTATTCTTTATTAATTTCATTTTTAAATTTTAAATTACATTATACATTTTTTATTTTATTTAATTTGTTTAATTAATTACTTGATCATTTAATACATTTTTTAAATGTGCCTGAACTAGCTCATTTTAATTCATTTTTAAAAGGAAAAATATTCTATGGATTCTCTCAATTAATATGAAGTCATAAAAGCAGCATGCATAATATAATATAATATATAAAAGACTTAGCAAAATACAGTTTCAAATAGTTTTAAATGGCGTACAGCATATCACATTGCAGAACATGTCGACTTTTATGTCAGCTGCTTGTGTATTGTGAATGAGTCCTGGCCTGGTTTTCAGGCCCTTTGAGAATTTCCTTGACAAATCCAACTAAAATGGTCCCAAATGAGTCCCAATCTTTCTTTCTGGAATTGCGCACAAGGCCATAACATTGAAACGCAAAAAGCCCTATTCTTACTCTAATTGATAGTAAGAATCATGATCTAATTTCCACCCTCAGCGACCGACGAGAGACATGTGTCCACACTTACGGTGGCTTTGCATGAACTCAGTGGTTTTACGCGTAATCCAATGCGCTCTTGAAGCATTACAGGCCTTAAGCGTGACATTTGCGGGATAGAAGTGTAATTGCACCCTCGTTCTGTCTCTCTGTTCTGTGCAGGTTTGCTGCATTGTCGTGGAGTGTAGCTGCGGCCTCTCCTCCTCCTCCTCTTCTGCTGCGCTCTGGGGGCGGGCAGACTGGAGAGACGGGTGCATTAATAATGCAAGGCTGCCTGGAAACCGAACGCGCTGCAGTGAAGTGCTGTGTGGAATGCTAAAGAGGCATTTGTTTGTGTGTCGCCCGTTTGCATCCCTCCCCGTCCTCTAAAAGCACTAGTGCCACCATCCTAAGTTGCAAACAAGTGTGTGTGTGTGCGGCTTTGTGAATGTCTTTGTGTGTGTAGCTCAGCAGATGTGAGTTTCCTAGGGGTGCAAAGTCTAGCCTTTCTTGCTCCATATGTGTCTTTGTTGCCATATTGACAGATGACATATTGAAGTGCTTGTTTGAGTGACGGCTCAGTATTTTACTGCAATCGTACTTTCGATATTCGACGGTGTGAGATAAAGAAAAGGAAAATTATCAGCCACTCTAGCATCTTCAGTCACTGAGAAAGTTTCAGTGTGAGTTTAAACATACAATCATACAAACTTTCTCGCACACATAAACACACATTAACCACATTCTGGGGTCTGAGGAGGATGTTTACCTTCCATTTACTCCCTTATTGAGGAGACTGATAGTATTTTCAAGCTGAGATTGTTTGAACTTGAGATTTCTTTGCAGCTGACTCATACTAACCAGGTGCGACTCAACAAGTTTCTGGGGTCAAGTGAAAGTGAAAATACTGCATGAAGCAACAGATTCACAGGCAGTCAGAAGATATTTGATGCGTAATATTAGGTGTGTTCACAGGTTTGGTTAAATTAAAACGAACTCTGGTGCGATTGCTCTGTTAGCGCGGTTTATTTGATTATGGGTGTGTTCACACATACCAAAAAAAAATACATTTAGTCCTGGTCTGCTTTGTGTTCACATTGGCATTTTAACACCAAACCTAAATATACCAAATCTAAAGGCATAGGGATATGTTCACAAACTTTTATTGCGTATATTTCGTGACAGAACTTACCAAACATCCAAAACAATGCTGTGTGCTGGGCTAAATGCACTCGTTGTATACATATTATGGTATTTTGAGTTGAGTATATTATGTTATTTTGAGTATGATACCAGCTGAGAACTCTTGAAGAGCTTATAAAATGTGTAAAGGAGTCAAAACAGCAGCAGGAATCCCTCCATCACACACAAACACAAATGAAGATCTGCTGCGAGGAGATGCAGTTCTGATGCCTACGCCAGGCGCATGATCCAAAAGGGTTGTCCCTATTCTCTTAATGAGTCATGGGTGTGTTTTGGGCGTAACGTGCAATAAACCAATCAGATTCTCACCTCCCACCTCCCAAATGCATTTGCTATTTAAACAACGTGGCGCAGGATGTGAAAATGATAAAGGCGTCGGACTGAAACTAGTAAAAAACACTTGCATCGCACTTGCCGCAGCATTGCACCGGGTGTATGATAGGGCCCTAAGTGTGAACGAACCATCTGAACCCTGGTGCACACAAAACAAGCGGGCCGAGACCCCTGAAAAGATGGGCCTCTGTCCACTTCCAAACGAACTCTGGTGCGGTTCAACAGAAGTATGAACGCAACACAGACCAAAGACATCTAAAAGAACCAAAAACAGGAAGTGATGTCACCAGACGCGACTATAAAAAGGACAGAATGCTGAAACCTATGTTGCCCATTACAGTTTCCTCGTCTCCTCGCAGCAGATCTTTATTTGTGTTTTGCACACTTTACACAATTTATAAACTCTGTTATGTCATTTGGGACAAGTTCTCAGATGGTTAAAATGCCATCATACGTACGCACATATAAAGAGCGCATTTAGCCCAGAACACAGCATTGTTTTGGATGTTCGGCAAGTTCCGTCGCAAAATATATATATATTTTTTTGTTGAATTTTTAGGTTCAGTCTTAAAAATGACTGTGAATGCTAAGTGAACCAGAACTAAATGTATTATTTTCTTCTTTGGTCCGGACCAAAAGACCCAAGAGAACCAAACTACAAATGTGAACACACCCTAAAGCCCTATTCGCACAGGATTCGTAAAACCTGTTGACCTCTAGTCATTTGTAATAATTGCTGAGTAAATATTCCCCCACAAATTACCTAGCATATTTCGCCGAACACAGCGGTCCTGTGATAAAATCTGTCCCGTGCGAATCGGCATCTATTTGATTTGGCCAGGATTTGGCGGGGTCGTATATCATTTATTTCAAGGTTTTTGTTTCCTGTGTGCCTTTTCCTGTGTGCGAAGAATGGAGGCTGCGATGAAGTGTCTATCTCACGACCAATTCGGACCATTTGACGAGGTGGCTAATTCGTACGAATTTGTACAACCTCACTCGTACGAATTTGTACGTTTTGTCTAAACCCCAGTGACGGGTAGGTTTAGGGGCGGGGTTTGAGGTAGGTAATTCATACAAATTCATATGAATGACCAAGTTAATTCCAGGTTAATGTGTTACAAATAAATCAAGCGTAAAGCCTGAGCTATTAGATTTTAACCTGGTGAAATGTAAATGACACAGGGCACGAAACGATATTTGTTTCTTTTAACAGCAAAGCCTTGACATCATATCGGGGAGATAAGCCAGTAAATTTGAGTAAAATCACTGGCTTCGCTTATCCCGTGCAAATGCGCCACATGAAATTCAGATGTGAGGGGGTAATTTCTAAATCACACGAGGTCCCCAGATTATATGAATCCCGTGCGAATAGGGCTTAAGTGTGCACCAAACAAATGGATCAAGACCCCTTCATTTTCAATTAAATTCAATTTTTAAAGCACATTTAAATATAACACCTGTTGTTCCAAACTGCTGTTCAAAATCAATAAACCAACAAACAACACCACATCCACACAACATTGTTCAATGGTAAAATTAACACCCCAGAACTAGATCATAGGTAATAATAATGTGCCAAGCATTGGCAAATCTCAAATCTTAAAAATTATGTGCAGTCACTTTTGTATCTTTAAATCACTGTAAATGGCATTTTGAAAGCCATCGCCTGTTTGTTCACTCTAGAATGTGTATTTTTAATTTGCCAGATTTGAAATATGGGAGGCTAAATATACGATACCATTGCTCCACCAGATTTTATTGCTTTAAAATGTTATTAAATCAGAATCTTGACAAAAAGTTTTGGATGTTTTAGTCTTTTTTCCATTCAAGTAGCTACATAGTATCTGTTTTGGTTACTAGCTATTGAATAAAGCTACTCGGGTGCCAAGACGACCATCAAGTGAATTGATTTGCCTTAAATGGACTTTGGAAATATAAAGATATGTTTCTGTAGCTCAAGTTGCGCGACACTAATGACATGGATTCAGTCCAATGCAAGGAACATATGGACTGATGAAATACCCAAATCCGCTTTGGATGAGTGCGTCTACTGAATGCATAAATGTAGAGTTGGGTTTTGCACTGTGACACAAACCAGGAACTAATAATTTCAGAGTGAAAAAAATTGCACTTGTCACTTTGTTTTGTGCCTAATTTGTGGACTGTTTAATGTTTTTATGAAGCATTCTGAAAGCGGTCTGGCTTGGGTCGGCCTACATGCTTTCCTTTCATGTCCCTGTATATTACAGCAAGTCAATACCAATTAATCTTTACAGAGTAATCCAGCACATTGCATTCATAATCCACTCTCAGCCTTGAGCATTGTATTGTGCACTGCGGCGTTATCCATCTATGCGTTTAGTAGCCATTCCTGGAGGCAAAAACATAAAGCACTTATGCCACGGTTTCATTAATGCACCACTTTATTAAAGCATTTTATACACTGAAGAAACACTTAAAATGAAATAAATAAAAGCAGAATAGTAATAAAAACAATTTACGACAGCAAGAACAGTGTATGATGCATTTTCCCTTTTTATTCATGCATTTGTTGACATAGGAACAAGACAATGGGAGCGTGCAAACACTTAGTATAATCAAGTGCTCGCCCCAGGACAGGAATATAATTCCTTAATGCCTTGCTTTCCATTTAAATTTTACACCATTTATAACGAACGCCTTGGAAGAGTAATGCTTTTTTGAGCACTTGTGAATTGCACACGCTAATGAACTTATTTTTAAATGCACGGTTTATAAATTGAATCCACACACACACACACACAATCTGTGGGAAGAGAAATACGAGGTCTCGCGCTCGGAGGCCTGCACAAGAGATTCACGGCACGCCGCAGTCGGCGGAGAAGATTACCGACATCTAATGTACATCCTGTGGGGTAACGCTGTAATCACAGTAACCGAGATATATCACAGAGATGAGCAGATTGATAGGTTGTCGTGAATTTGATTGCACCATGAGACGGGAGAGGGTGTTGCTCGCAGTCCGGCGGTACATTAAGCCGAGGAGTAATTTTAGCGTTATGGCGCGTAACGGGGTCGCCGCAGTTTAGTGCACCACTTCAGAGTCTCGCACACACGCACCGCCACCGGCTCTAAAAGATGAGAGAGATATTAGATCAGGTACAAGAAGCCTGCATGCATGCATCTGAGGCATATATATGTTTCAGAGATGCCTAGGCCCTAGAGAAAAGACTACGGGGACCATGAGCCGCTTTTCCACCGTCGGTTCTAAGAACAGTAAGGAACGGTTCCAATTATATTTCTACTTGAGCCTGGCATGGCACAGAACAATTACATCATTTGGGACACAACTTATGTTTGTAATTTACTAAAACGAACCAGTTCATAGGTGTAGAAATCATGTCCTAGTCACGCTGTATGTTTTTTAGATTAACCCAAAAGAGCCTGTTCCCATACGAGTCTTTTGTTCGGTAATCTCATTATACTGGTGTTTTGGTTCATTATATACAGGGGTGCACATAACTTTTTTGGTCTGGTTCTCAAGGGAGCACCTGGAGATGCAGATTGGTACTCACACTTACGCGGTGTAATCCTTCAAGCAGAATTTTTTTTATTATTCCTTAAAAAATAAAGTTTGACAATTTATAATTATTACTATTATTAGTGTTAGTATTATTATTACATTAAGATGTATCTAAATTCTACTGTACAACAGCAATATGTTTCTGTCATGTTAAACCAAACTTTTATTTTGACGGGTTGCTGTGAATACCTTAGAATTTCTGTGTGTTTATATGACAAGACAATGGTCTTTCTCAAATGAAACGGTAAAATGCTGATGAAGTGATTTTGGAGATGAAGTTCATGCATTCATGTCCTCATATAATGAGACGCCGAGGCTGAAAACAGCCGAGCATCACGCATGCTTCAGTGTGTGTGTGTGGTAAATTAAACAATTCATTCCAACCCGATCTCACGGCGAGGATCTTATTTTACGAGGTGGCTAATTCGTACAAATTCGTATGACCTCACTCGTACGAATTTATACGATTTTGGCTAAATCGTACATATTTGACATGTTGGTCAATAGACCTTTCACACAAAAAACAGAAATACGTAATCGTTGCGGAACCGGAGTTCCTCTCAAGTGTCAACACATCAGAAAAACATACCCGGACAAAAGAAAATGGACCAGAGAGTCTACACAACTTCGCTAACGGATTTGCCAAATATTATATTTGATGGAAACGAACAATTAGGCTTATTTACATAAGTTTTAGATTACGTAGCAATAAAGAATCAACGTTACATGACACGTCTTCCTTGAACAAGATGATATATTGTTTGTCCGGACTTTGGCTACAGTTCAAAATACTTTAAATATCATGCAGTGTTCACAATTCTTTTTTTTTTTTAACATACAACATAATACTTTTTACAAAATTATAGATATATTTTTATTTTAAACGACAATCTATAATAATAATATATGTTAAAAAATTTTTTTAGAGGAGGCATAGTACCGAATATGAATAAATGCTAAATATTAATAGACATGAAACAAAATATAATAAAAAATTATGTTGATTAACATCACGGGTATATATTTTAAAACAAAATATATTCACAATATGTGTGGAGGCATTTTGCAAAAGTGAATTTTGCTTAATTTGATCATGTTAGAGTATACACACACACACACGCACACATATATATATATATATATATATATATATATATATATACACACACACACACACACACATTTTTTTTTTAAATAGCCTCATTATTAAATCAAATATCATACATTTTGAAAATAAAAAAATATATAAACGAGGCTCAAACATCCATTTAAGTATGCGTGTTTATTTTAGTAGTTCTGTCAGTGAAACAATACTACAGCATTTAAAACATTTGTAAAACATTTAAATAGATATCAGTAAATAATGGTAATATAAATAATATAAGTTAAATATTAGGTAAAAAAATATTCGTTTTATATATCCCCACAGGGGTGCATCATATGCCGCTTTGCACTGACAGGGTTGTAGGACACGAGCAGGGAAGTTTGGTCCTTCATCCCGCCGGATAGCCTGAATCCATTTCCGTCAAACTTCACCATCAACAGGGAAGGAATGAAATGACAGCTATGGCTGCATTTGGGAATAACAAGAACAGCCCGGTAAACTCCAATAACCCTTGCTCGTTGCTTGCGTCATTTGTTTACCTGTTGCCCTTACCGGTGAGGAAGAAGATTACCACGACGATTGCGTATTTCCGGTCACAAATACGGAAGTTTTGTGAAAGGTCTATTCATATGATTTCATACGAATTATCTACCCCTAACCCCGCCCCTAAAACCTACCCATCACTGCAGTATAGACAAATCGTACAAATTCATATGAGTGAGGTTGTAAGAATTAGCCTCCTCAAATATACAAATATAGGCCTACATACGAATTGCTCATGAGATAGCATTGTTCATTCACACAGAGACACGCAGAACATGCAGGATTCATATTTAAACAGTCTTTTTGCGGTTTAATATTCACAGACACTAGTCTATATTTGATTTAAGCGTACAGACCTGCTTTTGATTTATTCTTCATGAAATTCCACGTTAGACAGTAAATTCTGTTTTATGACTGGATTCCGCGATTCTGTCCGCAGAATGTCCAACTAGAAAGACATTTATCAACTAATAACTAATGAACACATATCATCATAATTGTTATCTTACCAGAGATGGGGAAAAATCCTACTCCGGTAAGTAAACATGTCTCTGTCCTCAAAAATGCATCTACTCCATGTTTTCTGCTGCGCATTGTTTTTTTGTTTTTTTTTACCACGCATGCGCACCAGTTATGTGCACGTTTTGAAATCTGCATATGCTGTACCTTTTTCTTCTGATTCAGTAAAAATAACCTGTTCATAAGAGGCCAGTTTGTAAGAATCATTCATTCGAGAGTCAGGCTACACTGCTTGAACGGAATGTTTTTGATTCACAAAAAAAAAAAGAACCTGTTCATAAGAGTAATTTGGGGAATCGGGCTACACCAGTCATGCTCTCTGTTGTTTGATTAGCTAGTTTTTGCTTCCAGCTCAAGATGCTCTTTGGGACATTCTGATATCATCATAAATAACATGTGGAGTTATAGCTTAGTTGCTGCTGCTGTCCTGTCATTAAAGCAAATTGGAGACAAACCAAATACTAAGACATCCTTGAATTCAATTAAGTTTGAATTTTCACTCAGATTATAATGATGATGCTGTAATTTGGCATGAAGACATTGTATTAAATCTTGTATTAAAGCCTTTCAGTAGTCTCAGACCTTTGGCCCCATTGTAGATCATTAGCACTGAGCTTAGCATCTTGTCATCTGTTTGTTCTTCTTTTAAAGGGATGAATATTTTACTCAAAAGAGGGATGTATCATTCACGATTTGGTGCGAGACTGAATCAGTGGAGACTCTAGCCGCCTGTTTGCCCGCAGGGCAGCTTGGGTGTGATGGGAAAGTAAGCGCGTGTGTGTGTGTGGACAGGGGCTAGATAACAGAGAAACAAAGCTGTTTCGGCAGAGAGATGACTTAATGTGTGCAGACAGACAGAGTCACTGACATACTGGTGCTGTGTGAAGTGATGCCAAAACAGGGATAAATCTTAAATGTGCACACTGTGATATGGTTTATTATTTTTTTATTTGTATTTTCTACTTGTATAATGCGTTTTCAAACTTTTTGATGCCAAGGACTCTCAAATATAATGATCGTCATTTGAGAAATGTATATGATCTGTAAAATGTAATGGTGACTTAATGCATTAACTAATGGTAACAAATAAGACATCATTGTAAAGTCACGCTGTTACCATTACGTTTTATAGGCTAGATCATATACATTTCTCAAAAGACATTCATTTGTTAATGTTACTTAATAAAAATGTTCATGTTAGTTCACAGGGAATTAACTTATGTTAAAAGATACAAGTTTTGATCTTGTAAATGTTGTAAATGAATAAATGTTGGGATTAACATTAATAAAGACTAATAAATGTAGAAGAAATATGTTCATTAGTCGATATGCTAACTAATGTTAATAAATTAACCCTTATTTTAAAGTGTTACCAATATAATATTATAAATATTATAATTATAAAGATTATAAATATTTTAAAAATCAAATGTATACAGTGCATCCGGAAAGTATTCACAGCGCTTCACTTTTTCCACATTTTGTTGTTACAGCCTTATTCCAAAATGGATTAAAGTCATTATTTTCCTCAAAATTCTACAAACAATACCCCATAATGACAACTTGAAAGAAGTTGCTACAAGCTTGACACACTTATTTTTGGGCAGTTTCTCCCATTCTTCTTTGCAGGACCTCTCAAGCTCCATCAGGTTGGATGGTGAGCATTGGTGCACAGCCATTTTTAGATCTCTCCAGAGATGTTCAATCGGGTTCAAGTCAAGGCCACTCAAGGACATTCATGGAGTTGTCCCATAGCCACTCCTTTGTTATCTTGGCTGTGTGCTTAGGGAGATGAACCTTCACCCCAGTCTGAGGTCCAGAGCGCTCTGGAGCAGGTTTTCATCAAGGATGTCTCTGTATATTGCTGCATTCATCTTTCCCTCGATCCTGACTAGTCTCCCAGTTCCTGCCGTTGAAAAACATCCCCACAGCATGATGCTGCCACCATCATGCTTCACTGTAGGGATGGTATTGGCCAGGTGATGAGCGGTGCCTGGTTTCCTCCAGACATGACGCTTGCCATTCAGGCCAAAGAGTTCAATCTTTGTTTCATCAGACCAGAGAATTTCGTTTCTCATGGTCTGAGAGTCCTTCAGGTTCAGTTTTTTTCGTTTTTTTATTTTTTAATACATTTGCAAATATTTCAAACAATCTTCTTTCACGTTGTCATTATGGGGTATTGTTTGTAGAATTTTGAGGAAAATAATGAATTTAATCCATTTTGGAATAAGGCTGTAACATAACAAAATGTGGAAAAAATGAAGCGCTGTGAATACTTTCAGGATGCACTGTATAAACATATATATATATATATATATATATATATATATATATATATATATACAGTGCATCCTGGACAACATAATTAAATAATTGCTTCCTAAATTAAATTTATGGGGTTTTATATCGTATTAGATTTTTTTAATACTATTTTAATTGTATAAATTCAAATTTTGAATGTATTTATACAATTAATACTGTTAATTTATTAATTTGTCACATCATTTTTCTTGCTGTTAAAAAAAATAATGCTTTTAAATAGAATAAAATAATCACTATCTTATGATACTAATCTTATGATTCCTTATCAGTCTTTAGAAAGCAGAAAGCACCACTTTTTATATTATTTTGTTCAAAAAACATTTTGTTCTACATATTTTATTAATATTTTAAGTGCATATTAACTTTGACAGCCCTAACACTTTACAATAAGGTCCCAATAGTTTATGTACGTTAATAAACATTAATGAGCAAAACACCTTAATATTCAATTGACATTATGGGTCAGAGCATTCATTTTTAATTTTTTATCACATTTTTCTTATTAATCACACCAAAATTCAACTAAATTAATATGTTAAATAATCATTTTCAGTAGGTATCTGGCAGACAGCGACAAAGATGTCAATGAAAATGCATGTCATAAGGCAATTTATGGCTTGTAAATCATTTAAATGTCTAACTAGGATTCTGTCAGGCAGTTTATTCTGTGCCAAGATCACTTCACACCCATTCTTATCACTTTAGGTATTGTTATGAATTGCACCTTGCTAATGAACTGCACCAGACTAACACTTCTAAATGTGGGAAGGTGTCAGCGCTGAGATAAAACGTCTTTTAAACTTGTTTTTTGTGTGAAGTTGTGAAGTTGAAGTTTGATAATGCCACTCTGTGGTCACTTTTGCCTTATTCTGATATTTTAGCCACGGACATCCTACTTTTCCTCTTCTCTTTTCACTATGTTATTTGTAAAAGATGACTAACTTGTTAAAGGGATAGTTAACCCAAAAATAAAAATTACTCACCCTCAAGCCATCCTAGGTGTGTATGACATTCTTCTTTACAATCGAATACAATCAGAGTTATATAAAAAAAATGACCTGGCTCTTCCAAGCTTTATAATGCAGTGAATGTCAGCTTAAAATTTAAAGAGCAAAAAAGTACATCCATCCATTATAAAAGTACTCCACACTGCTCCGGGGGGTTAATAAAGGCCTTCTGAAGCGATTCAAAGGCAGGCCACCCGGAAGCTAGATATTTTACTTTATAACATATTAAATATGGATATTTTTCTTACACAAACCCATCGATTCACTTCAGAAGGCCTTTATTAACCCCCGGAGCCATGTGGAGTTTGTTTATAATAGAGGGATTCACTTTTTTGCACTTTAAATTTTAGGCTGCCATTCACTGCCATTATAAAGCTTGGATTAACCAGGACACATTTGAATATAACTCCCATTGTATTCGTCTGAAAGAAGAATGTCATATACACCTAGGATGGCTTGAGGGGGAGTAAATCATGGGGTCATTTTCATTTTTGGGTGAACTATCCCTTTAACTTTAACATTGTACCATCACAGAGGTTAAAAACGACCACACAGATTCGCTTGTTTTATTCCTCAACTGTAAGTTAAAGATTGCAAAGACAAACATAGCTTGAGGCCAGAATAAGACCAGAACATGTGTAAAGAAAGTGAATCGGGTCAGCTGTTAACTCTAAAGTGCCCATCTTTAAGTGTCTTTTGTTCAGCGTGAGTACATTTATTATCATTGTCTGCCAATCCCACAGAAGCTGTCTAGTTCCAGATCATGCCAATATCGTATAATTCATTTAAAATTGGCCGTGTAACACTGGATTGATTCTTTTGTCCATATTTTAAGAGCATATGCTTTTTGATCTGCCAGAATGTATAATATGGTGCTAAAAACACTAACCTGAGAGTTATAGCTTTCAGACCGACTAACCCAGCAACCCAAGGAATAAAAGTCAATGTGACTCTTTTCAATCAGCAAACTGTTAGTCAAGGACCATAAAGTCATTCAAATTATGAAGATTTTTTTATTAATGGCATAGCAGCATGTTAAATACATGAATCTGCTTTAGCACATCAAAACTGTACAGTATAAATTTTCAGCAGCAAGACGACATGGGTCAATGTCAGTAATGTTAGTAATATTAGTAATATTCCTAATTTTTTTTCCCTTTAGTTTGTTTAGTGACCTAAATTGAGCACAAGGACTTACATTTCTTATTAGGGGCCAAGCAATGAAGGTGTAAAGGGACCTATTGTATCCATGCGTTTTCTTCTAATTTTTCCTTCGTTTTACACTCTTGAAGTCTGTGGCAGAACTGCTTGCAAGAAAATGATTAAATTTGGCACACAGATAGAGGACTGTCTGAACATTTAACCACAGCAGTTTTGGAATCTCTATCCCTAGCGCAACCTACTGTCCAAATTTGCAGTCATGTTTATGCTAATAACTTTTTGATTTGATTATACACGTTGAGGTCAAGTCCTAGATGGTTCGTATGGTTTTCTCCAAAATTGGCTCAGATCATCTTCACATCATGCTGTTTTTTAAAAGCTTTTTGATAAACCCAACTGTTCTTGAATAACGCACGAATGAATCTGATGAAGAGCATGCCAAATTGGATGCAAGGCTACATCTCTGCAACGCTTTAGCATATTGAGATGAATCTTGGTCCACGTCATCACAAGCATGATCTGAGGCTACATGCACCGTTTCGGCACAGCGCCACCTACACCTACACAGGAGATATGAAAACATTTTTGCTTATAACTTTTGAATGGTTTGCCCAAATCATAAAACGGCTACTCAGTATTCCCATATTGGCCATTTCGAATTTTGACGTAAAATGCTGTATTTTATGAATGCATTAGCGTATCATTATGAAACTTGGTATGTGTCATCAGGACCATGCCCTAAAGGTACTCAAAAAGGTTCAGAACAGCGCCACCTTCTGGTCAAAAATTATAATGAAATTGTAAAAAATGCTAATAGCTTTAGGTTAATTATGCCTATTTTAATTAAACTAGTTTTGACGTAGACTTTATTTGAAAACCTACTTTTTAAACTCTTTCTAGACCATTGGTTTTAACCAAGATCGGCTCAGATCAGCTGCAGAGCATGCTGGCAAAAAATTATTAAAAGCATTTTGATTGACCAAACCATTCTCGAATAACGCATCAATAAATTTGATGGCATGGTGCCAAGCTGATTCTGAGGCTGTAACTCTGCAACACTTTGGCATATTGTCACCAAACTTTGCATGTGGCATTGTCTTCTCACACTGACCACACAACATCAATTTGGTAACAAAAGTGACAAACAATTCAGTCATATCACTAGTGATTTTGTTTTAATAGCCGATAAATAGCCAATAAATGGCTATTGTATATGTATTTCCTCCATTGTAAATCAGCCTACAAAACATATGGGATCCAAAAGTCTGAGACTACATTAAAAATCTGAGATTTTCCTTGAAATTAAGCATTATTAAATTAAGCATTTCATGTACAAAAAAAGCGATTTTTATTTTATTTTATTCATGTTACAAAAAAACAGCATCTACACAAGTAACTCTAATGAACATGTTTGCCTGCTTAATGTGCAATTAGTTTGTTGAACTGATTGTAATTGCACATTGTTATTGGTATTACTACAGTAATTGATTATGTACTGTAACATGGACAGTGTAAAAGGAAGAGTTAAAGTCTTTTTTCCTCTTTTCCAGTTGACACCTCACAATAATTCTTTAACCTGCCAGAGAAAACAACCACCTCATGATTTAGTTTCATCTGTGGATAAACCCGGTCATCCCAGGTCACCTGTCACCCCGAATCATGCCCATCGTCCCGCTTGGAGTTCTAAAAACCCCTTCTTTTAATTCAATAGGTGTCGCTGTCAAACACAGGCTACAATCTCTCCCTCCATCTCTCTCTGGTATTCCCTTTTGACTGCGGAGCCACTATTTCCTTCAATCCCGGGCTGACACCTAACCTTTTCTAGCCTTTTAATATGCAGCGTCGTCTTCTTCAGCATGGCTTCCTGAATGTCACTCTCAATCTCTTCTGACATTTGTGCTGAAGATGCCACATTAGGTGACAAAATGCAACACGCGTTACAGCGCTCTTTTAAGACTCTGGTGACAAACATGGAAACACAAAATGTGCTGGTGTAGCTCTTAGGCATAAACAAGTGATATTTACAAATGGAACGCTAGATTAAAGCAGTTTGCCTTTGCATTACAGTAGTTTTACCACAAGTAAAGCACAACCAAGCACATTAACCCTGAAACTCACAAAAAACGGACTATTTTACACTGACTATTTAAATTATGGATGCACAAAAAATAAAATTCTGTCTGATAAGCAATACATTTCTGTCTGATAAGCAATACATTTCCAATATTGTAAAATACTTATGTAAACTACAGTATAAAAAATAGATAAATATCCTATTGATAGATGTTTTATTTATCAGCTATTAATATTGACTAAATAGGATATTTATTTGTGTATGATCATGCCATTTGTACATTTACAGTGCATATGGAAAGTATTCACAGTGTTTCACTTTTTCCACATTTTATGTTACAGCCTTATTCCAAAATGGTTTAAATTTATTATTTTTCTCACAATTCTACAAACAATACCCCATAATGACAACGTGAAAGAAGTTTCTTTGAAATCTTTGCAAATGTAAATCACATAATACATAAGTCTTCACAGCCTTTGCCATGACACTCAAAATTGATCTCATCCTGTTTTCACTGATCATCCTTGAAATGTTTCTACAACTTGATTGGAGTCCACCTGTGGTAAATTCAGTTGATTGGACATGATTTGGAAAGGCACACACCTGTCTATATAAGATCCCAAAGTTAACAGTGCATGTCAGAAAATAAACCAAGCCATGAAGTCCAAGGAATTGTCTGTAGACCTCCAAGACAGGATTGTATCGAGGTACAGATCTGGGGAAAGGGTACAGAAAAATTTCTGCAGCATTGAAGGTCCCAATAAGCACAGTGGCCTCCATCATCCATAAATGAAAGAAGTTTGGAACCACCAGGACTCTTCCTAGAGCTGGCCGCCTGGCCAAACTGATTACTGGCCGTAATCAGAGAGGTGGCCAAGAACCCGATGGTCACTCTGACAGAGCTCCAGGATTTCTCTGTGGAGAGAGGAGAACCTTCCAGATGAACAACCATCTCTGCAGCACTTCACCAATCAGGCCTGTCTGGTAGAGTGGCCAGACGGAAGCCACTCCTCAGTAAAAGGCAAATGAAGGACTCTCAGACCATGAGAAACAAAATTCTCTGGTCTGAGGAAACAATTGAACTCTTTGGCCTGAATGGCAAGAGTCATGTCTGGAGGAAACCAGGCACCGCTCATCACCTGGCCAATACCATCCCTACAGTGAAGCATGGTAGTGGCAGCATCATGCTGTGGGGATGTTTTTCAGCGGCAGGAACTGGGAGACTAGTCAGGATCGAGGGAAAGATGAATGCAGCAATATACAGAGACATCCTTGATGAAAACCTGCTCCAGAGCACTCTGGACCTCAGATTGGGGTGAAGGTTCATCTTCCAACAGGACAACGACCCTAAGCACACAGCCAAGGTAACAAAGGAGTGGCTACAGGACAACTCTGTGAATGTCTTTGAGTGGCCCAGCCAGAGCCCAGACTTGAACCCGATTGAACATCTCTGGAGAGATCTGAAAATGGCTGTGCACCGAAACTCCCCATCCAACCTGATGGAGCTTGAGAGGTCCTGCAAAGAAGAATGGGAGAAACTGCCCAAAAATAAGTGTGTCAAGCTTGTAGCATCATGCTCAAAAAGACTTGAGGCTGTAATTGATGCCAAATATGTTTCAACAAAGTATTGAGCAAAGGATGTGAATGTTTATGTATGGCTATTATCATGCATGGTTAATATAAATACACATGGAATAATTTTTTTTCACTTTAATTTATTTTTGTAATGTATTTTAACATTTGAAGGTTTTTAATCAAATATTTATTAAAACTAAATATATATATATATTTCTGTAAGCTGTGGTGTAAAAAACATTTAGCATGTATTTGAAATATATTTTTGCCTAAAAAAACACATTATTATTATTATTTCTGTATGAGTTGAGTACGAATATATTGAGTCGTATCTTAAAGTTAATAATTTATTTTTATAAATTAAATGAATCACACAATTCATAAATAATCTTATTTAATGAATGAAAACATGAGACAAAACATACAACACTTAAATAACATTCAGGTTTTTGTGTTGAAATACCAACAATTTAGCGAATTCTCCACCTGAGAAACTTTTTTTTACATGACATTTTTCATATACATTCCCCATAGCTCAATATAATATTCCCCTGGTGGGAAGACTCTATCAGAAGGCCGCAGAAGCCATTTTAATCCCAAGATCTGAAGCCCTCAGAAGTCATTTTCAACGGTAGCTTCAGTCTGCCCCTCTGGACCGAGTGTTACTATCATTGCTCAGAGCCAGATTTGATCTGGGAAACTTGGGACTGGATGTCCTGTGTACTAATCAGCAAACTAAAAATGTGTGGGCCTCTGGCTCTCCGCAAGATCATTTGTTTTCAGGGGAAAGACTGTCCAGCATAACAGCCAACCTGGGCCTGGCCAGCCCCACTCCATTACGCTATCACTGAGAGAAAGATAGTGAAGGAGTGCTCTTTTATCATTGTACTATTACTGCATGGACTTTATTGCACACATCTTTTCTCTCCCCAGCATTTAGACATGAAAAGCTAAAGAAAATGGAGCAAGCTCACTTTGGGATTTCACAGCCCAACTGCACAATTGATAAGTCTCTAAACCTGCGCCCACTCATTTAATGAAATCTCTGAACTAGCCAAAGCAAATGTTCGCCCAAATCAATCAGACAACATTTTCAATCTTGATTTGTTTCTCATTAGGCACAGATTTGGGTTTAGACTAGGGTTATTTTAATTTACAAAAAACCTTTTTGTTTAAAGTAAAATAAAATAAAACATAAAAAATATATATATATAATTTCTCATTTTCATTTATTTTAAAGGGGTCATGAATTGAGAAATCAACTTTTCATTCAGCCTTTGATATATAAAAGTTTATTGTGATATAAGAATTGTCACATCTGTTGTGTCTGGCGCTCTGTGGGACTTTTATGTTGAAGTTTATTTGTGCCTAGGTTCTGTGTTCTTTTCTGTGTCCTGTTCCTGTGGTACTTCGTAGTTCTTTGTAGTTTTATCATGATTAGTTTTCCCCAGGTGTTGCCTATTAGCCACTCCCCCTTGTTATCTTGTTAACCTTGTTCCCTTTGTGTATATATAACCGAGTGCTTCAGTTGTTCTCTGCCGGTCGTTGTTTAATGTTTAATGTCATACAGGTGTCTGCAATCCCTCGTGTTTTCTTTTGGTGTTTTTCTCAGTGTTATTTTGTTCCTGATTTTTGATCTTTATTGTTGTTTTGTCATTAAATTCTCCCCTGGATTTGGATCCTCATCTCTGCCTGCCACCTGTTATTTCCCGTTTCCTGACAAGAATATCCTGTTTGTTTCGGAGCTGAAAACTTTCTTGTTAGTCAAAGAAAAGCTTTTATTGACACCAGGCCCATCAAATGCTCAATCTCAGAATATGCCAACCCGTGACGTCAGCGTGTGGTAAAACGCCGCCTCAACAGAAGAACAGCCTTGTGGAGCTGTTATACCGAGCAATAAACATGCCGAAGATAGAAAGATAATGCGCTGTGCCTGGTTGTGGAAGAACACACTCGCTGCAAAAGCTTCCTTCGGATTCTAATATTATGAATGCATGGATGAACTTTATTTTTAATGAATATCCAGCTCATGTGGGGAAGACATTGCACATTTGTTCCTTCATTTCACCTCGGATTTGTTTGTAAACAAGAGACTGGATTTGCAGACAGGATGAGATTACATGAATGAATGAAGCAACACTCTAATGTGAGTAAAAAATGTTTTTTATATGCGAGTATTGCATTGTTACAGATCGTTGATGTCTATTGATTATGTGTACGTGTCTAACTGAACATAACATAACTTAGCACGCTGTCACAGGCTGGAGTATCCTTTATTTGAGGTGTTGTTGGTTCATTGTGCTGCGATTCGGGATCAGACTAGAACATATGGGCCAGGGCTCGCAAAGCCCAACGTCTCGGGGCTATGTGTTTTCCAAAACGGAAGCCCGTCGGCAGGCCGGTGAATCTTAAATAGTGAAATAACATTCCTTTCTTGATGTGCATTGTTCACTCTTTTGACTTGAAGGAAAAATACAACTGCGGAAGTTTTGATCATGCTGATTTGTCTGACTCTGCAGTGAGGCTTGTGTGTGTGTGTGTGTGTGTGTGTGTGTTAGTGATGCACAGTTCGCGGTTATATCCACCGACCGGACGGGCCAAGTAATAAAAAAATAACATTCATTAATTGCGGGTGGATGAGAGAGAAATCTTTGTGTTTGTTTGATAAAGACATATTGCGAGCCCTGTGGGCGAATCATCATTCCTGTTGACGTTTTCCCACACGCTTTCAAAACAAATCCTCACGTGTACTCACAGGGGAGACGGAGCTCATTATAATATGCAAAGCTTATCCAATCATAGCAGTCTTCAGTGCGGCACGCCCGTAAAAACCGAGCATTCCATGAGAGAGGCTCAAAACCAGGGTAGAAAATAGCCTATTACTTATTCATTATGATGTTTTTGAATGTAAAAACCATGCAAACGTCATTAGTTGACCTCAGACAACAGTATAAAAAAATAAAAAAGCCAGTTCACGACCCCTTTAACTTGATGTACTGAAATAACTCAAATTAAAACTGAAATAGAAATTAATAAAAACTATATAGACCTATTAAAAATGACAAAAACCCCACAACAAAATGGCAAATATAAAAATAAAAACTCTATATACACACACACATATATATATATATATATATATATATATATATATATTGCTAAAAGTATTGGGACACCCCTCCAAATCATTGAATTCAGGTGTTCCAATCACTTCCATGGCCAAAGGTGTATAAAATCAAGCACCTAGGCATGCAGACTGCTTCTACAAACATTTGTGAAAGAATGGGTCGCTCTCAGGATAGGTTGCCAACTGTGCAATTGTAACCCCTCCTGTTCAAACCACCCGCTCCAAGTGGTACTTGAACCCGGATCCGCCGGCATGAGAGTTGGGCGCTCTAACAAGGAGGCTAAAGGCTGCAACCTCTAGCGTCAGTTGCTAGAGCGCCTCTTGAGATCAGAGGAGTGAGGTTTACTCGCACAGCAACTACTAGCTTGCCTCCGTTACACTCACCCCCCTAAACCTCACTCCCGGGTCACGGCACCAATGTGATAGATCTGTTCTCTCTCCTCTACTCTGCGATGTGGTTTGCGCTGACACTACCGAGATTCGATAATCTGTACGACAGGGTTCAATCCCTGCCCGAACCCCTCCTCCAATAAATGCACAAACACAAATGTTAGTACTTCTTTTTACTGCAGACTGTAGAATGAAACTGTAGAATGAAGTTGTTTTCGCTGCAGGATTAACTGACCCACAGCGTGCAGTGCACATTGCAACTCTTGTGTTGCGTCATAATAGCATTAACAAAAATTTGCATCGCAACACGCAACAACACTTTACATATAACATTAGTAACAATAAACAAAACCATACAAAAAGACATGCCTGTAGAATTAAATAAATCACCCTTTTAGTGGTTGTTTTCGCTGCAGGCTTAACTGACCTAAATAAAATGTAAAATAAAATTAACATTGTGGCCTTGATAACGAGAGTTCACAAAAGGCCAAATAACTTATAAAATATATGTTAATAGTCAAATTAAATGGTCAAAATAGTACCCTTACTAAATCTCAAACATAAAATATTTGAAAACGTAACTTATTTTGCATTATAATCGAATATACACTCACCTAAAGGATTATTAGGAACACCTGTTCAATTTCTCATTAATGCAATTATCTAATCAACCAATCACATGGCAGTTGCTTCAATGCATTTAGGGGTGTGGTCCTGGTCAAGACAATCTCCTGAACTCCAAACTGAATGTCAGAATGGGAAAGCAATTTTGAGCGTGGCATGGTTGTTGGTGCCAGACGGGCCGGTCTGAGTATTTCACAATCTGCTCAGTTACTAGGATTTTCACGCACAACCATTTCTAGAGTTTACAAAGAATGGTGTGAAAAGGGAAAAACATCCAGTATGCGGCAGTCCTGTGGGCGAAAATGCCTTGTTGATGCTAGAGGTCAGAGGAGAATGGGCCGACTGATTCAAGCTGATAGAAGAGCAACTTTGACTGAAATAACCACTCGTTACAACCGAGGTATGCAGCAAAGCATTTGTGAAGCCACAACACGCACAACCTTGAGGCGGATTGGCTACAACAGCAGAAGACCCCACCGGGTACCACTCATCTCCACTACAAATAGGAAAAAGAGGCTACAATTTGCACAAGCTCACCAAAATTGGACAGTTGAAGACTGGAAAAATGTTGCCTGGTCTGATGAGTCTCGATTTCTGTTGAGACATTCAGATGGTAGAGTCAGAATTTGGCGTAAACAGAATGAGAACATGGATCCATCATGCCTTGTTACCACTGTGCAGGCTGGTGGTGGTGGTGTAATGGTGTGGGGGATGTTTTCTTGGCACACTTTAGGCCCCTTAGTGCCAATTGGGCATCGTTTAAATGCCACGGCCTACCTGAGCATTGTTACTGACCATGTCCATCCCTTTATGACAACCATGTACCCATCCTCTGATGGCTACTTCCAGCAGGATAATGCACCATGTCACAAAGCTCGAATCATTTCAAATTGGTTTCTTGAACGTGACAATGAGTTCACTGTACTAAAATGGCCCCCACAGTCACCAGATCTCAACCCAATAGAGCATCTTTGGGATGTGGTGGAACGGGAGCTTCGTGCCCTGGATGTGCATCCCACAAATCTCCATTAACTGCAAGATGCTATCCTATCAATATGGGCCAACATTTCTAAAGAATGCTTTCAGCACCTTGTTGAATCAATGCCACATAGAATTAAGGCAGTTCTGAAGGCGAAAGGGGGTCAAACACAGTATTAGTATGGTGTTCCTAATAATCCTTTAGGTGAGTGTGTATATATATATATATATATATATATATATATATATATATATATATATATATATATATATCTATATCTATATATATATCTATATATATCTCTATCTATCGAAGTATACACAGCGTGCATACACTGGACCCTAGGGCAGTGAAGACGTGTTCTCTGGCGTGACGAATCACGCTTCTCTGTCTGGCAATCTGATGGATGAGTCTGGGTGTGGGGTTGTTTTTCAGGGGTTGGGCTTGGCCCCTTAGTTCCAGTGAAAGGAACTCTTAATGCTTCAGCATACCAAGACATTTTGGACAGTTTCATGCTCCCAACTTTGTGGGAATAGTTTAGGGATGGCCCCTTCCTGTTCCAACATAACTGCGCACCAGTGCACAAAGCAAGGTCCATAAAGACATGGATAAGTGAGTTTGGTGTGGAGGAACTTGACTGGCCTGCACAGAGTCCTGACCTCACCTCGATAGAACACCTTTGGGATGAATTAGAGCGGAGACTGCGAGCCAGGCCTTCTCGTCCAACATCAGTTACTGCCTCACACTTCTAGAAGAATGGTCAAAAATTCCCATAGGTAATAGATAATTTTTTTGTGCCGTGCTTTCATTCATAAAATATATGAATTTTTTTTTTTCACTTTATAAATTAATTTATTGCAAGTATAGCTTGATTGTATGTATTCATAAGGTCCAAAATGAGTCAGACCACAATTCAATTAATTCAATTCAATTTTATTTTATGAATGAAAGCATGATACAAATAATATTTTTTAATGTTTATTAAAATATATTTGGTAACACTTTAGCTAAGGGTCAGATTCTCACTATGAACTAGTTGCTTATTAGCATGCATATTACTAGGATATTGGCTGTTTATTAGTACTTATAAAGCACATATTAATATCCTTTTTCTGCATGACCATATTCTACGTCCCTTATTCCTCAATACCTAAACTTAAACACTACAAAAACGACCTCACTATTATTGAGGCAAAAGTCATAGTTAATTGTTAGTTAATAGTGAGAATTTGACTGTGATCTAAAGTGTGACCAAATATTTCTTTATTTTATTGATTATAATTATGAAAAAGTATTAATATTATTTTTTAATACAACTCCATTGTCTTCAGCGTACAAAATATAGTCGATAAATGTAGGCAAACATGTGGTACATATATATAGTTTTCTCTGTTTTTTTTTTGTTTGTTTTTTTCTCTTTTTAATAAAATGCCTCTTCCAGTGTTAAAGCCAAACCCATGCCCTTGCATATTGTCATCACAACCAGTTTTTTTCTAAAAATGCGATCAAGGTTATAGATAATTTAGGTCATAGTCAAGGTTCTTAGAAATGGATCTGGGATTGGTGTTGGGGGTTTGTATCAGAAAAAAAAACATCAAGGACTTGACCAAAACAGATACTCATCTCCCTGTGGATAACCAGGGCTGTAGATCAACCCTCTCCAGCTGCCTGAAGATTCATTCTGCTCCATCTGTGTGATCGGCTGCCAGATAACTGGCCTCTGGAATTGATCGATCACATGTTTTTTTAAAAGTGGGAACAGGGCGGAATATATCAGACCTCATGTTCTACTGACCGAACACTCTTGTAGGTGTCCGTCCTGACCAGCCAATAATCTGCAGGTGTGTTTAACAAACAAGCTGTTCCCATTTGACATTAAATGTCATGCTGTTTTATTTTGAGATGGATATGTATAGTCACCTTGCCACTTGCCTGTAGGTCAGATTCTGTAATATTGCTTATCCTTGGTAATACACAACCCATTTGTCTTAGTTAATCTTTATATTCTTTATAAATCCCTCCAATTATTATTGTCTTTTATATAATATAGGAGCAGGAGATGTAAAATCATCTTAGCCGAAGACAGAAGAACAGAGATATAGAGATTTTACTGTAAGCTAACAAAACGTAGTAGTACTATTGAATGCCTTTGATATTTGACATCATCTCAGTGCCTACATCTATAAAGCATTTCACTCCACACATCATTGGATCAAAGCAGCCAAGGCTGAGAGATAAAAACCTTTGGCAGTGAAGCCTCTCAGATGAGAGTTGGCTCCTCTCACTGCAGGAATGGCCTGGCTGGGTAAATGGTTCGAGCTGAAACCATCGGAGTCATTATGAAGTCATAATGATGGCTGGTGATGTAAGATGTGATTCTCTCCAGAGCACAACAGACAAAGATTTGCCATCACAGGAATAAATTACAGTTTAAGTAATATTAAAATAGAAAGCATTTATTTTATCCATCCATCCACCTACCACCACCCACCCACACATCCATCCATCCATCCACATTTATTCTTAATGTCTTGAAGTTCTGTCTTGGTAATGCTGACTTGTAAGAGCACCATCTCAGTAAACGTCTGAAATAATGATATCTGTAATTTACTGAATAAAGCCATTACCATTTTCTGAGCAACTAAATAGCACAATTTCAGGGTATGCGCTATTATTCACAAAAAACAATAACAAAAAATTATCTTCACGAGGTCCTTTAGAAGCGTTAAGCATTAAGCTAATTAGAACAAACAATCAAACCAAATAATTGGAGTTGGTAGATTGGAACATTTGGAGTCTGTTAAAAACATTTTTTTCCCACAGGACATTTCAAATAATAAGATAAGTACAGGCTATTGTAGCCTCTCTAGTTAATTATCTCAATTGGTTTAATGTGGAAAAAAACTAATTTCATAGAGGGTTTCGCCCATGTCAGTGCTTAGTGTTCCTGTTGCAATATAACGCCTTTGTAAAAGATGTCACAACTTAAAGGGTTGATGTTTATCCGCTTACCCCCAGGGCATCCAAGATATAGGTGACTTTGCTTTTTCAGTAGAACACAAATGAAGTTTTTTAACTCCAACCGACTGGCAGTCTGTCAGTCGTATAATGCATGTGAATGGTAACAAAATCTATGAGAGTAAAATTAAACCAAATTAAACCCTGCGGCTCGTAACGAAATTTTCAGAGCGCTGAGATCCCTCCAGCTGTGACAAAACGTTTCAGTGTACAGTGTGTGTTTAGAGCTTGTTTGCATTTTCACGAGTTCGCACTTACAAATAAGTCAGATAGAATAAAGGGGATGCGTATTTGGTGTGCTAGCCGAGGAGAGGGCTCCCAGTTTCGTATTTGACCCGAACCCAGTGATGTTGATAACCCCCCAAAAACTGAAGCTGAAGGTGTGCCAATCATGAACTATCCCTTTAATATAATCGGTTGGATGATGTGAACGTTAATAAGGCTGCAGTGAGGTGTTAATGAGGTTGAACATGGCACAGAAAGGCCAACAACCTTAAAAAATGTACACTGCCGGAGGGCTGCTTCCCTCAGGAGGGCCTGACTAACTATATCCTGACTCAAAAAGATTGTATTGCTGACGGAAGCTAAATTGCTCAGGTTGCTCTTTAATAGCTCAGGAGAATTTGTAGAGTTCTCAGTTACATTCGGATACATTTTTTTATGTTTCTAAATTTTTTTGTTTCTCCTAAAATTAGAGGATATAAAAATGAACACAGATTAGACATTTGGTGATTTTTAGGAAGAGTAGAGGCTTAAAAATTAATGTGGATAGCTTAGAACAGGTCATTTGATTTTTAGTGGTGGTTGAAATAAAATGCTGTGTGGAGTCCACCAATCAAAATGCTGCGTGAACTGAACCAATCAGCATGTTCAATGCTCCTGAAAGTTCCTGAACTTTGAAAAAGTACTACTTTGCCAGCAGAGACTTTCTGAGGGGGACATTTTTACCTGGAACTTCATTTAGACCCTGATCCCTGTGGTCGAAACACACCAAGTACCACCCCAAAGTCCTTAGTTCCTGGGGAAAGTTCCTGCGGTGGAAATGCGGCTCTAGTCTGGGACTAGGTTTAAGCCTTGTCTGTGAACCCGGGGGTAAATGATCTGGATGATGCTTTCAGCTCTATGTATTTGATATCTTTCCTTCTCTTTTTATTTATCCTAAATTTTAGGAGAAGCATTTGAGACAAAGTTGAAACTTAAACCCAAGTTAGAGTTCCAATAAGTTTTCCAACTATGAACAACACACAATTTGTCCTAAAATATCCATCATTCCATTGCAACCTTTGGTATCTTAGCAAATTGGAGCAAATTATCTCTTTTGGGAAATCTAGAGGTGCATTCTCGGAAGCAGAAGACTTTTGAGAAAGTCTCCATTCGCTGTCTGTTTAATGTTGTCTAGGAGAAGCAATTGAGATCTTGACCATGTTGCGGCCCTCAAAATCAGGTTGTTTGGGCATGTATTTTTTTATAGACGCATCCAGTCAGTGAAAACCGCATGCGTGATTAAGCAGTCATCCCTTACAGCTGTCTCCACATCAGTGAAGCGGTTGCCAAGGCAAAACAGAGGATCAGACAGCAGGTGCATTCTGAACAGCAGCCACCGGCTCTTGTTAGGCTTTCTTAAGTGGCGGGAGGTCGGCATGGCGTCTCTTGTTGTATCTTCTGAGGCTGCCCCTCTTATTGTGGCTCCACCGGTGAGTAATTAACAGCTCACCTTTCCAGCCCAACAGACTTATACTGGTTTCCAGCAGAGGGTAGAAGGTAATTAGACAGGGAACGGGGTCGGAAGTAGCACCACATATGGGTAGGAAGTCACAAACATACAGCGAACGCAACTGTAATAAACACTGGATTAAGAGTTAAGTCTAGATATACACATTCAAATCTGAAAAATTAGCATGAAAATGTTGAGTTTGATGACATGTTGGGAAGTGTTAGATTTTAGTGAGTCATTTTTTTAGGGGCCAAGCACCGAATGTGCATAGGCACCTTGTATCTGTTGGCATTCTTATTATTCTTCCGTTTCTTCTTCTGCTCTTGAGTATATGGCTGCCCATAGAACCGCTTGTGGTAAAGTTATGAAATTAGCACACAGAGAGAGGACAGTCTGAACTGTCACCATAGCAAATTTGGAGTCTCTAACTCAATCACTCTAACTGTCCAAATTTGCACTCACGTTTATGTTAATAAATTTTGAACTGGAAGGGCTAAAAACAAAAGTCTTTGTTCCGTTGATTCCTTGGATCAAGACTTTTGAGTAACGAGCAAATTTGACGAAGTGCACGCCAAAATGAAGGTGAGGCTATATCTCTGCAACACTTTAGCGTGTTCTGACCAAACTTGGTGTGTGTTATGACAACCATTTCGGCGCTGTGCCACCTAGTGGTCAGGAGATATGGAAAATGGACATATTTTGCTTATAACTTCTGAACTGTTTGGCACAAAACTGGTCTATTTAGATTCAGTCCATCATGCTGAGTCATATGATATCCAATGTTCCCATATCAGCCATTTTGGGCATCAGCCTTTTAGAATTTTGTCGTAAAATGCTATATTTTATAAACATTGGCGTATCATTACAAAACTCGGTATGTGTCTTCAGCACCATGCCCTGACGGTACTCAAAACATTTGGTTAATGTATTCATGGATCCATCACAGGAATAAATTACATTTTAAAATATATTAAAGTAGAAAACAGTTATTTTAAATAGTAAAATTACAGTAAAATTGTGAAATATTAGAACAGTGTTTTGATCAAATAAACACAGCCTTGGTACGCATAAGAAACAAAACATTCAGAAGCCAGAAGCAGATCATCAATAAACCCAGATTTGTCCTTTTGGAGTGGGAAGCAGCATCAAAAAGTGACAGTTAAATCTATTGAGGAGGGTTTCAGGCCTTAAATTAATACTCAAAGAATTGTTAAAGGGATAGTTCACCCAAAAATCTCACCCTCATGTTGTTCCAGACCTGTATGATAACAACATTTTCATTTTTGGGTGAACTATCCCTTTAAAGGAATAGAATTGTTAACTCGAAAATTCCTTATGATTCATGTGCGTGTTTTGTACAGTACAAAAACAGACTCTATTGAAGTTAACCATTGAAGAATATATTATATCTGTCAATAGCAATTTCTAAGACCACACAATGAAAATGAAATAAATAAAGGAAATAAATAAAGGAAAATAAATGTTGTCGTCATAGTTGCTGCCATTGTAGAGAAAGGAAGCAAGGTCAGTAGTCAGACGGCACCTTCAGAGCTTCATTATTGGCGGCTGTGTACCGGTACAGTACAGTGTCTCTTCAAAAACGTCTAAAGTACAGATCACATATCCTGCTCTTCACATAAACCTGCAGGTTACTTCAGCACTGACCTGTCCTCGAGTCCCCAAGATTCTCTTTCATTCCGTGTCAGTGAAAGAGAGCCACATGAATACCATTTAAGGTCCATATAAAGCCTCCGGCTTTTTAAATGTAAATGCTTTTCTGTTGATGGAGCTCTCACATATGTATGAATTGAAAACTGCGAGATGAGGTTTCATTTATGTGTTGCTATCACATCCTGAACGATGTTACCATGGCAATGAAAATATTGATGATGGCAGGAATGCGTTCTGCAGACCAATCCAAGCTGTATTCAAACCAAGGAAGCCTGGCGAAAGCTGTCCGTTAACATTTTCATTCATCTCCATGACTGATTCTGCAGCCAATGAGATTGCTAGCTTAACATTTAAATAGTCTGGTTCAGTGTTTTCTAGGCTAGTCCTGCAGTGCGCTATCAGAGTTCCTCTGAAACCCTCCACCTCCCCCAGCTCCACCTGTCTAGATCTGCTACATGATTTATGTATGTCTATTTATGTAGCAGCAGCATATCTTACATGCTCACTGCAAATAGTTGCTCTGCAGCAGCAGAGTAGCAGATCTAGTTCGCCAAGACCAAATACATTAACACTGACATATTCATTAACGTATTGAAATTATTTAGAGTTTGATTGCAATAAAAATTTTTTTGCAGTGATGCCATAGAAGAACCATTTTTGATTCCCTGAAATCTTTCAGTGAGCAGTTCTTAAAAGAAAGATTTTTTTTTCTTAGTGTGAAGAACATTTGAACTGCTATTGACGGAAATTTTCGTCATTTGTGAGACAACGTTTCCCTGCCATTGATAAATTTATGGCTTTCTGTTTGTCTGTTATACCGTAGGGGGCGCTATTTCACATCTTTTGAAAGAGTAATGAATCTCCTGATCAAAACACATGTGAAGAAGAAGCAGAAACAAGCAATGGCTATTTCTCAATACCAAGTACGCAAAGAATGGACTTGCGTTCTTGTGGAGACCGGTCTTGCCAGATGACCTTAAAATAATGAACTTGGAAGAAAGTGAGCACACAGAACACATCTTTATGAGAATTGAGATGTGCTGCGATCTTGTTGCTCAACTGATCGTCCCAACATATAAGTAGTGGCTAATGCACAATAAATACAACATAACATCACAAACAAATGTCATAACCTATTAAAACATTTCTTTCATATTATTATAGACTTGTTTTCATATAATTTTATATCTTTTTTATTTGTATTTATTTTACGTGTATTTATGAAAATGAGTAACCTATGTGTTACCTATGCTTTGTCAATGTTAAGACTTTTTTTTTATTTGCCAGTAAAGGAGACTGACACAGTCTAGAACGAAATTGTTAAATAAAGTTGTTATTTTTGTTTGTTTTTTGCACACAAAAAGTATTCTCATCGCTTCATAAAATTAAGGTTGAACCACTGTGGTCACATGGATTATTTTAACAATGTCTTTCCTACCTTTCTGGGCCTTGAAAGTGTTAATTAAATAGGATCAGAGAGCTCTCAGATTTCATCAAAAATATCTTCATTTGTGTCCCGAAGATGAACGAAGGTCTTACGGGTTTAGAACGGCATGAGAGTGAGTAATTAATGACAAAATGTTCATTTTTGGGTGAACTATCCCTTTAAAATTAAGCAACGGACAAAGGTTTACTTTCACGAGCCGTCACGTTTTTGCAAGCTTGTAGCGGGACTCTCATAAGTGAGAACAATAACTTTAGCGCTTACAGGCTTCCGTACGTCGTCCACCCACAGCGTCTCGAGTCAATGCATTCGATATCAAGAACAAATCTGGGTACTTTCATTGTCCTCTGTTCTTGTGTTCTTGAGTATTGGAATTGAACTTCGGCGGTTGATAATGACGTATTATGAGAACACAAGGATGCCAGATCACTAAAGAACGCATATTGAGAAACAGCCAATATCATATGTAATCATATGCATATGTAAAATAACGTGATCATCAACATTAAACAGCATGTAAATCAAAACTGCCTGTTACAGCATGCAATGTTGAACCAGGACGAGCTATAGGACTGTGCAAGCATTAGGGGTGTTGATGGACTCGATCTACTCCATCTGTGTTTGATCATCGCTCTGAATCTGATCTGGATCTGGAGCGATCTTTGACAAAAACGTGATGGTCAAAATGTTGCTTTTTTTTAATAAAACGTACCCACATTCAAGTGTTGATAAAAAAAGAAACATTTGGTGTAAATGATCAAAAATGCAGGTGGTGGCTGACAACTTAAAAAAAAAACTGTACAGTGGTTGTGGCATGGGGACGTAACGTCTCCGTTCCCTACCTTCAGGGAACGAGGGTTACATATACGTAACTGAGGCGTTCCCTTTCAGTCAGTAAACTACGAGTTATGTTCAATTCAATCTCGCCACAACGGCTGTCTTCCAGCATCCTGCGCTGACCAGAGCTCCCTGCCGTGAGTCTTTAGCACGAACGAGGGACTAGGCTCAACGTCAATACCAAGGTACACTGGGAAGCATATCCCACATGGAGAAATGCAACACAATGCCTGCCCATAGGGAGGACTTAGGAATACACATATGACCCACATATGGGCTGCATATGGAGCACTCTGGGGGTATCCAGCCGCAGATGGAATGTTTCAACCCCAGGAGTGGCAAGGTGTCTTGCCAAGGGAAGACGCATGCTCGAAGAAACTTACTGTGGAAATACACATGTGGGGGTTGCCCAGTGGGGGAACCATGCACATGGAGGCACCTGGCCTAACACGAGGACTGACCAAGCGGGCATGCACTCTGGTGTCGGTGTCAACAGTGCTGGAGGAACTCTGGGCTTACTGAGAAACTCACCTGAGTGAAAATGCGCATGCATCCAGTCCGTGGAGTGGAATGGCGCAGCAAGTGATGACACCTGAGCCTGTCCAGTTACTGGCCACTTGGAGTGAGTATACGGGAAGACACTGGCTCCACTCTGAGATTATAGAATCTTGCGAATGTGTTAGGTGTCACCCAGCCTGCAGCTCTACAAATGTCTGTTAGTGAGGTGCCATGCGCTAAAGCCCAAGAGGAGGCTATACTCCTGGTAGAGTGTGCCTTGTCCCCTAGGGACAATGGCCTCCACTATCCAGTGAGACAACCTCTGCTTGGAGTAAGCCTTCCATTTCTGCTGCCCTCCGTAACAAAGAGCTGGTCTGAGGTCCTGAAACACTGCGTCCGGTCTACGTAAGCACAAAGGGCACGTACTGGACAGAGTAGTGCCAAGGCTGGGTCTGCCTCCTCCAGGGGCAGCGCTTGCAGGTTCACCACCTGATCCCTGAAAGGAGTGGTGGGAACCTTGGGCACATATCCAGGCTGGGGTCTCAAGATCACATGAGAGTTAGCTGGCCCAAATTCCAGGCACGCTTCGTCAACCGAAAATGCCTGCAGGTCCCCTACCCTCTTGATGGAAGCCAGGGCAATCAAGAGCGCCACTTTCATTGAAAGGAACTTTAACTCAATGGACTGTAAGGGCTCAAAGGGAGCTCTCTTCAGGGCAGATAATACCACTGCGAGGTCCCTTAGAGGGCATATGTAGAGGGTGAGGTGGATTTATCCTCCTCGCTCCTCTAAGAAACCTGCGGATTAGGTCGTGCTGTCCTACTGTTTTTGAGTCCACCAGGTCGTTGTGAGCCGATATTGCGGCCACATAAACCTTCAGTGATGAGGGAGACAGCCTTCGCTCCAACCCTTCTTGGAGGAAGGAGAGTACGGACCCGATCGGGCATTTCCTGGGGTCTTCTCAGCGAGAGGAGCACCAGGTGACGAAGAGGTTCCACTTCAACGCATAGGCCTGTCTTGTGGACAAGGCCCTAGCGGAAGTGATGGTAGCCACCACCTGTGGTGGTAGGGTACTTAAACCTGCCACATCCCATCCAGGGCCCACATGTGTAGGTTCCATAGATTGGGACGTGGGTGCCAAAGGGGGCACCGTCTCTGAGAAAGGAGATCCTTCCTCAGAGGGATCGACCAGGGAGGGGCTGTCGTAAGAAATACAAGTTCCCGGAACCAGTTCCGGCCAGGCCAATATGGGGCGACCAAAAGTCCTCCCTGATTTTGCACAAGACCTGTGCGAGAAGGCTCACTGGGCTAAATGCATACTTGCGTAGGCCCCGCGGCCAGCTGTGAGCTAGTGCATCCATGTCAAGGGTCCCCTCAGTCAGGGAATAAAACCAGTGCCAATGGGAAGAGTCGTGGGAGGCAAACAAATCTACCTGTGTGTCGCTGAACTGTTCCCAAATCAGCTGAACCGTCTTGGGATGGAGTCTCCATTCTCCCGGAAGTGGCTGAAACCGTGAGAGCTCGTTGGCTGCACGATTCAGGTCTCCCGGGATGTGAACGGCATGAATGGGAAGAGTCGTGGGAGGAAAACAGATCTACCTGTGCGTTGCCGAACTGTTCCCAAAACAGTTGAACCGTCTGGGGATGGAGTCTCCATTTTCCCGGAAGTGGCTGAAACCGTGAGAGCTCGTCGGCTGCACGATTCAGGTCTCCCGGGATGTGAAAGTCATGTGAAAGAGAACATGACTCATCCATGAACGCTTGCTCGGTGTGCACGAGGCCCAAGCACGCCAAACAGCGATCATGCCCATCAGACGGACTAACCAGCCGACCGCACCCAGAAACACACGGGCGAGACATCTTGAAAAAGACGTGCCACGCCCTTCAAGCTCTGCAGAAATGCCGAAGCGCCCAGGAAGAACACACACGCTGTGCTAGAACACTCGGCTCCGAAGCAGAAACATAATGCGTGATTGCCGCGTAGCTCCTTATATACCCACGAGGTGGGGCGGAGTTGCGCTATGCAAATTCCGCAGACCCATGCCATTGGCTCGTTTTGTAGATCTCGAAGGCGATTGGCTTCTAAGCGAAACCCCCATTCCATCAGTAACTGACGTAACTCGTAGTTTACTGACTGAAAGGGAACCTTTTGTGGAATGCAAAGGTTCTATAGATGTTAAAAGTTCTTCATGAAACCATCGATGCCTATAAAGAACAGTTTTTTTTCTGGGAATTTTTTTTTTTTTAAGAAATGTTCACTGAAAGGTTATTTGGGGAACCAATCATTCTACTATGGCACTTCTGCGAAAAACCTTTTTGGCATTAGTGGAGTGGCGGATCCGTCTCCGATTAATGCATCAAGAGAGGGATTTAACCTTGAGAAGTGCTGAAGATCGACGGTGGTTCAAAGGCCCTAAAAATTACTCTCACAGCTGCTAAAAATGACTAGAGCACCCAGTTGTTTTAGACAACATCAAATTGCCAAGCAACATAATTTTATTATGTAAGACTAATCAGACAAAATAAGTAATTTTAATTTTTTGCCTCGTAGTAGCACTGATTTGGGTGTTTTATTCAACAGCTATGGACACTTTTAAATGAATAGATCTCAGATGTTTTTAAACATTTTATTATATGAAGGTCAAATTTTAAATATCATGGAATACCCTTTCATTTTTTGCTAATTTATAAAAACATTTTGTGAAGATTTTATTGTTTTACCCTGGTCCACACCTACTTTTCAATCTTAAAATATGATAATCCATCATAAAAATAGTATCACATTTTAGAAACAATAATAATCCAATAAAAGAGAGAAATAAAGCATTTAAATATTTATTATGCTAAAATGGAATATCAGTTTTTCGCAAAATTAGCTCTCCACTATAACCACTAGTTAGTTATGGAAATTAGTACTAGTACTATTTAGTTACCTTGCAACAAATATTACTTGTTAACTATTACTTGTATTAAATATTACTTGTTGTATCAGCTATCATTTAGCAAAATGTGTGGATAAAAGTTTGTGTTTATATAATATATGTGTTAGTGGTGTCAAACGATTAATGGCGATTAATCGCACCCAAAATAAAAAGTTTGTGTTTACATAATATACTGTATGTGTGTGTACGGTGTATAATTATTATGTAAATATAATATTTAAGATTTTATTTAATATTTATATATAATATAAATATTTACATGCGTGTGTGTGTGTGTGTTTGTGTGTGTATGTGTATATATATACACTCACCTAAAGGATTATTAGGAACACCATACTAATACTGTGTTTGACCCCCTTTTGCCTTCAGAACTGCCTTAATTCTACATGGCATTGATTCAACAAGGTGCTGAAAGCATTCTTTAGAAATGTTGGCCCATATTGATAGGATAGCATCTTGCAGTTGATGGAGATTTGTGGGATGCACATCCAGGGCAAGAAGCTCCCGTTCCACCACATCCCAAAGATGCTCTATTGGGTTGAGATCTGGTGACTGTGGGGGCCATTTTAGTACAGTGAACTCATTGTCATGTTCAAGAAACCAATTTGAAATTATTCGAGCTTTGTGACATGGTGCATTATCCTGCTGGAAGTAGCCATCAGAGGATGGGTACATGGTGGTCATAAAGGGATGGACATGGTCAGAAACAATGCTCAGGTAGGCCGTGGCATTTAAACGATGCCCAATTGGCACTAAGGGGCCTAAAGTGTGCCAAGAAAACATCCCCCACACCATTACATCACCACCACCAGCCTGCACAGTGGTAACAAGACATGATGGATCCATGTTCTCATTCTGTTTATGCCAAATTCTGACTCTACCATCTGAATGTCTCAACAGAAATCGAGACTCATCAGACCAGGCAACATTTTTCCAGTCTTCAACTGTCCAATTTTGGTGAGCTCGTGCAGATTGTAGCCTCTTTTTCCTATTTGTAGTGGAGATGAGTGGTACCCGGTGGGGTCTTCTGCTGTTGTAGCCCATCCGCCTCAAGGTTGTGCGTGTTGTGGCTTCACAAATGCTTTGCTGCATACCTCGGTTGTAACGAGTGGTTATTTCAGTCAAAGTTGCTCTTCTATCAGCTTGAATCAGTCGGCCCATTCTCCTCTGACCTCTAGCATCAACAAGGCATTTTCGCCCACAGGACTGCCGCATACTGGATGTTTTTCCCTTTTCACACCATTCTTTGTAAACTCTATAAATGGTTGTGCGTGAAAATCCCAGTAACTGAGCAGATTGTGAAATACTCAGACCGGCCCGTCTGGCACCAACAACCATGCCACGCTCAAAATTGCTTAAATCACCTTTCTTTCCCATTCTGACATTCAGTTTGGAGTTCAGGAGATTGTCTTGACCAGGACCACACCCCTAAATGCATTGAAGCAACTGCCATGTGATTGGTTGATTAGATAATTGCATTAATGAGAAATTGAACAGGTGTTCCTAATAATCCTTTAGGTGAGTGTATATATACATACATACAGTATATATGCAAATTTTTATTATGTTAGATGTGATTAATCGATTTGACAGCACTAGTGAAAATATAATGTGGGTGTATTTAGGATACATTAAAAGCTATATGTCTAATAGGAACAACATATTACGCAATAATTCCAAAAAATGAAAAAAGCTTAACCTCCATTTATTTTAAACATGATACATGAGTTGAAGGAAACTGGAAAATGTAAATTCTTCTGTGATGCGTACCTGTACACTCTTGGACAGTGCCAGCATATAAAAATAGACTCGTTTTTTAAGAGTGCATTTTTCAAAGTCCACAGAGCCAAAATTGGTCTTTTAGAGATTCTACACCATGTTTGTTTTTTATGTCCTTGTGAGTTTCTGTCATCACCGTTGCTGATTGAGAGAATGAGAGAGATCGTAACATGGGCCACTCCTCTATTCCATTTGAGCTCTGATTTAAGGCCTGTTGTTTTTATACCCATAAATACCCTGAGTATGGGAGAGCACAATGCTTTATTGGCCAGTGCTGCTCTTCACCGGCAAAGCTTTACAAGGGAATGGGTGTCAAATAAACCTAGTAATATACCGACCTTCCCCATAACTGTTGAGAGGCCATCCTGTGTGCTTTTAATTTATCTCATTCAATGTACTGCGGCAGAACAAATGCTGCTTAAGTGACTGAGAGTCACAGACAAGCGTGAGAGATATTCTTGTCTTTGAAATTGATACGTTTCTTAGAAAGTAGACTGGGTTTGATAATAATCAGAACTCTTATGCTGTTTTTTATTAGGTTTTTATTGTCCGTTAGAGAGTTATCCTGGTATATTTTTCTGTTGATATGAAAAAAATCAGGTACTTTTAGCAATATAGTGGGGGAATTATGTATTTGATGTAGGCTGTATTATGATGTTATAATGAATATGCCTTTCTCCACTGACATTCTATGTTCAAAGCGTTTCTAAGGATGATAATTTTTAGAAGGCAGACTGAGATGGCAAACAGGAACATGGTTTGTGTAACATTAGCCACACATTATTAGCTGTTTGATAACATAGTCAAGCAAAAGGCTAATCATATTAATTACCGTTATGTGTCCGACGTTGTAAAGAGCGATACCTTTGTGCAGCGTTTACTACAGTAACTTGCGTAAAAGTTGACCAAGTGGGTCTCTGAGCTTGTGTGAGTGAGTGGAGGCGTGGCTAATTTGCATATTCATGAATCCACATTTACTAAATGAAGAAAGGGTGTAGAGTTACATTCAAGCTATTTTAAGGCATTAAATATGTAATTTTGGTGATCAAAGATGAGTTTAATCAAATTAAAAGAAATACAATTATTGACTACAGGGGGAATTAAATTTTTCCTTAAAAAAGAGGAACAATGCTAGTTCATGTATTCTGACTTATTTACACTTTTAAAGAGTTGGATTCTCATGCTAATGATAATGCCATGATGTATTTTGTGTGTGTGTGTGTGTGTCATATGTGTGTGTGTGCTCGTGACTCTTTAGCTCCGCCCACTGCACTCCTCCAGGAGTTCCACTGTTTTCGGAAAGAATCGGTACAGCGTATCTGTCTTTTATAAATATGATAAAACTAAAGACTCTTCGAGATATGAAGGTGCAATACTACTCTATAGGTACTCAAGATTAACATGAGATCAGAAACTGTGTGTGTTTAAAGTAGCCACACCTTAAAAACTGACCGTTTCAGACAGGGTCAGAATGAAAGTTGAGAATAATCTTTTTCCATACATACAGCTCTGGAAAAAATTAAGAGACCACTGCAAAGTTAGCAGTTTCTCTGGATTTATTATTTATTATGTATCTGTTTTGTATCATTTTTTATTTATTCTACAAACTACTGACAACATTTCTTCCAAATTTCAAATAAAAATAGTCATTTAGAGCATGTATTTTTCAGAAAATTACAACTGGTCAAAATAACGGAAAAAAGATGCCATGTTTTCAGACCTCGAATAATGCAAAGAAAACAAGTTTATACAAATTTTTAAACAACACAATACTAATGTTTTAACTTAGGAAGAGTTCAGAAATCAATATTTGGTGGAATAACCCTGATTTCCAATCATAGCTTTTATGCGTCTTGTCACATTCATCAGTCGGTCACATTGCTGTTGGGGGAATTTATGCCACTCCTGGAGAAAAAATTCAACCAGCTTGGCTTTTTTTAATGGCTGGTGACCCTCTTGCTTACATTCCAGAGGTTTTCAGTGGGGTTCAGGTCTGGAGACTGGGCTGGCCATGACAGGGTCTTGATCTGGTGGTCCTCCATCCGCACTTTGATTGTCCTGGCTGTGTGGATTGGAGCATTGTCCTGTGGGAAAAAAACAATCCTTTGAGTTGGGGAACATTGTCAGAGCAGAAGGAAGCATGTTTTCTTCCAGCATAACCTTGTACGACTCCTTTAAATAATAAATCATAATAAATTGAAATAGAGCAGAAGTGCCAGAGGAAAATCATCCTGTCTAGGAGGGATTTTCAATATTTCGATTTTGACAATGGGGTACCTAAACTGATGGTCTCCTAAAGATCAGCAACAACCATTTCCACCTCCCGTCTTCTTTTGCATTTCATATCACAAAGTGTCTACACCTTTGGCAAAGGACTCTGAGCAACAAAAGACATTTCGTCAAAATGAGAAACGGCAAAATATGGTATGACATTTACAGTTACTCTGCTGGTTGTCCTGAAAAGCATGTCATTGGGAAAATAGTTGCCTCTGAGGTCAAAGCTGCTTATAGAAATCAAATGCTCCTTGCATTTTTTGCCTTTTCTCAGAAGTGATTGAGTATTCACTACGTTTACCCAGTAAAGACATTCTCCAAGAATCAATGTTTATTGAAGATAGGTTTTTGATTTTATCATCGACACGAAGACAAGATGAAAAAGATGCATCATGATGGTAATTAATTTTAATGTGTTTAAATTAATTAAAGTTTAACACTCTTTTGTCATCTTGCACATTTCATTGACAAATCATTTTCTTGATATGTCATAGGATGCTATCTGCTATTGATGATCATTTTAAGTACTGTATCAAGTATTCTCAAGTAATCTATATATTTTCTATAGAAATTTCCATGGCTTTTCCAGGTCTGGAAATCCATGGGAACCCTTAAGACTTCTTATGGGCCCTCTTTAACCATAGGCACATCTGCTGTCATGGTCCAAAGAAATGATTTTACACAAAGTCACTCTGTGTTCATTTGTGCTCTGCTGGTCTGAGCTGTTTGAAGTGCCTCAGCCAGTCGAGCCTAAAATGGGCATTTGTCCTCTCACAAACTGCACATCCTGTAGTCTGACATAATAATTATTCAGATCAAGCACATTGTATTTTAAATGCTAATTTCACTTCTTGATTCGCCTGCTGCTGGGTTCAGTGCTGCACAGTGTGACACTGATCTAATCTCTAAACGTTATACGGCAGGTTACTTCACATAGCAGCGGGAAACAGATTGCATCAAACATCTGATTGGATGCTAACTTGGTGACTTAGTTCTCTTTGATTTCAGTGACGACAATGTAAATATGTATCTAACAATACAAGCTGTGAGTACAAATGTAAGAGTCAATGCACTGGTGCTTTTTTGAGCGTGTGCCAAAAACAGGCATTTATTTAAGCTGTAGCGCTGTAAAATGTTAGCTTGCCATACCATGACGTCAGGTCATCTTCTTGTTTTCCTGGCAGTACTGCAGGTAGATAAGATGTTTTTCTTTTAACATTACATCAAGGGCAAAAAAATAAAATCAAACAGATGAATATGGCCATTTGCAGAATGCAATTTGAAACGAAAGCAAAAACAATTTCAGTCATTTTATGCACGACTGTGCAAGCACTTGCACTCTCAACTCAATGGTTACAGTGTGTTTTCTCAAATGAATACAGTCAGCCTTTAAAATTGGTCTTCCATTAGCTGAAAAGACTAGCAGGTACAACTACTGCAATCAGATCCTCTCCTCCATTTTTGCACGCTGAAGCAGGATGTTGCTTTTCAGGCGCAGTTTGCTTTCGCCATGTGAGTTGGGTAGCTGTCTAGTTTGCCTCGACACATGGAGCTAATTTCAAGACACCCGCTGGCATACGGGACACCCTGACCCTACACGTGGGCCCCGTCGTTTCCAGGCCACATATAAGCACTGTAAGAAATAAATCTGAGAAGGTACTGGTCATTTTCTGCCGCGGTATTATCCATGTGGAAACTCATTTATGTCAAGCTTAATTGTTTACTAACTGGTTGTGAATTACAATCTCCAAAACTAACCAGCAATAGATCTGCTGTATATTGGAGACCCCTAAAATAAAACAGATAACTATGAGACAGTATAAAATAATAATAATAATAATAAAAAAAAAACATTGACTATCACAATTGTGTTTATATTAAAAATAAAATTGTGAAAAAGTTGTGAAAAAGTTGCAATTGGGATATATAAAGTTGCAATTACACTGTAAACCCTAACGCTCAAAATAATTAATTGGTTTGAGTAGAGCTAACTCAAATTAAACAAATTAGTTAAATTCACTTTTATGAGTATTTAAAACTTTCTTTTTCTTTTGAGTTCATAAAACTGAATTGTTTAATTTTTTTGTGTTTTATGAACTTGTTTATTTTAATTTAGACAAACTTAAATTTAACTGAAACTGGGCTGGGATTTCTATTACCCAGCATGCTTTGCCATGACATTCAAAAGGGAGAGTAAACGAAGTGTTATATAATGTTTTTTTGTGCAAGATTAATGTTAAGTGGGAGATTTAGTAGTGTTTAATGTTTTGCTATGCTAGTTTAGTAGATTTTCTTTTATGTTGGGTTATGGGTTATTCAGAGAACTGAATTCAGGATTGAGCGCTGTCTAAGAGAACGCTTCTGCTGTGTGTGATTTCAGTGCGATACCACATTGAGTTCTGTTTTAACTTGATCAACTTCATGTCTGACCTGATCTTCTCCGTGCTCTCTAATATCCCGCCTTCATTAACTAGTAAATTGATAATGAATTGTGGTTGGATGATTATTTTTTCTCTCCCAAATATACTATGACTCGAATGGCTATATTAGCCTATTCTCACGTCACAGGAGACTGCTCTTTGCTTTTATATGATCACCTAGCCAATTTTGGAAAGAAGAAATACGGGGCATGATTTTTTTTATAATAAGTTGGGACACTAAAAATAGAGACGGGACTATACGGGACTGTCCCGGGAAAAACGGGAAGTCTAGTCACCCTATGGAAGCCTTTTTCCACAAAAAATTGAATCGTGAGATAGTTTCAAAAAGAAAGAGTCACATTGTAAGGAAAGGAACATTTACATGACAACGATGTACTAAAAACGAAAACGTTTTTTCCCTTGCGTACAGACGACAAACGCTAGATCCGCGAAAGCGTCTAAATTGCTGTATTACCCATGCCAGGCCAGTAGATGCCGATGTCACTTTATAAAGAAACAATACGGGGATATAGACTGAACACGTAATATGCCAGCGCATGATGTCACTGTTTTCACAAATTCATGTTTTTGTAGTTTACATATAGAGATGATAATGGTATTGCTTACAAAGACTTGCACTTTAAAACCCGTTTTCAAAAGTTTGCATTTTTTTAGGGCCCCGAAACATCATTCTCGTGTAAATGAACGGCCAAAACGCATAAATGTTTTCCGTGTTAGTTGAAAACGGTGTCATGTAAACGGCCCCTTGGGTGTAAAGACAATTTCGACACAATACAATTACACTGTATATTTGAACTCCTTGATTCCAGCTCAGATAAGCATGACATCATTATTAGTGGGCGGAGCCTGAGATTTAAAGCCGCAGGTTCCTGACACAAAGGTGACACATTTGTAGACGGTCTTTGCTCTGCAAGACATGGCATTGAATCTATTAACTTCACACACAGAAGCAGTTAATTTCCTGTCTCATATGTCCCCCGTCACATAAAGCACATAATATTCAGTATGCGGTGGAGGTGTTTTGGTGCCGTCATATCGGTAATTTATCATGGCCACATTCCTTTCTCTCTCTTTTTTTTACCCTTCCCCATCATCTCACTCCCACACATCGAAACACTCCCACACATCCCATGTTCCTCAGCAAATGTCTCCTACAGACATTTATTCATGCCAAGCCGTCAATCATTTTCATAATATACAAGACATCACAATATGGACCGTGGAGGTTAATATAATAACGGTCTGTCTGTCAAACGCACTGATGGAGTGTTTGTTTAACCAGCAGGGGTCAGTGTGGTCTCATACACACATGCACACGCTCACACACACACACACACACACACGTACAGTCCTCTGAGGCAGTCGAAGCCAAACGTGGCCCTCTTAACAGATGCCCTGTGTGAAATAATTCATACCGAAGCCTCATCCAGCACAATGGCCTCCACGTCTCTGCTGTATCTCTGAGTTCAGTGTTGAAGGCGCTCGGAGCTTGTTCTCTCCCTCCACAGTGCATGAGAGCATTGTGTTTAATTCATTCGTGTAACTTTGGTGACTCTTTCGGTTTTACACAAAGAAAGAAACAAAGATGAAACAATATCACAGCACAAGACACAATTTAAAAGTATGTTATGCTTGTTTGCACTGTACAACCACTGTTTTGTGAGGGTGGGATGTTTTTTGGGTGAAAAAACTGAACATGTTCCAAAGCTGAGTTCGAAAGTAAAAATAAATGTGGTGGAATATGTTGTTGCATAGCTGGATGAAAGTCAAATGACTTGCATGGCCTGTTTAAAATCTTGCTTAATCCATCCTAAGCGGGTCTGATGGTCTTAAAGGGATAGTTCACTCAAAAATAAAAATTGTCATCATTTACTTAATTTGACAGCCATTGACTTCCATAGTAAATACTATGGAAGTCAATGACTACTGTCTGGTTAACATTCTTCAAAATATCTTTTGTGTTCAACAGAAGAAAGAAACACATATAGGTTTGGAAAAACTTGAGGGTGAGTAAATAATGACAGAATATTCATTTTTTGGGTGAACTATCCCTTTAACTGGTTTAAGCTGGTCTTCCAGCCTGGTCAAGCTGATCCAAAGTGCCCAAAACCCCCTATAAAACCAGCCAACACAGATCAGCCTGACCTAGATGGGAGACCATCAAAGATAAACTAGCATAGGCTGGTTTATGTTTTTCTTTTCTTTTCCTGCAGGTTATTAGCTATTGAAACAGTTTTACATTGTGGTTTCATTGTTGGCTATTACAGTCAAGATATAATTAGTCAGTTTACAATATACATTATTCTGAAAAAAAAAAACAAACAACAACAAAATGTAAATGTCTTTCCTTTTCAGATGATGTTATCAAGCCCTCTTGCTCTATTTTTTTAACCTTTCATCTCCAGTATCTGGCTCCATGTACTTTCAAAATGTATTCCAGATGGATAAAATCAGACGGATAACAATAATTGAACAGAGAATTCATTATACCTGACTGGTCGAAACATTATGTTGTTTATTAATAAATTTTTTGGAGATGTAATATCATAGCCTGGATGCCAGCCGAACTTAGAAGTTCGGTCTGGACTTGATCAGTTGTGGAGCAACCAAACCAGAGCTGTTCGGACCAAACAAATTGTCAGGGTGGGCTTTATACGATGATGGAAAGATGATAAACAGTAACGTAATCATCCATGTCACCAAAGGGCGCTTGGGTTGAAATCGTTCTAATCCTATACGGAGAACTTGTTTGTATATGCATTCACCTTTACTATTTCTCTCAAAAATGATGATCGTGTTGGTAAGTTAAATTCTTTTCACAACTCCGGCAAAGATCATTTACACTCATCTTCTTCTTCTACTTCTTCCAGCGTGCATGCAGTTGAGTTCTGTTGACAACTATGCGTCGCTCAACATATGTCACTTACTCCGTTGCTCTGATTGGTTGTAGGTCTATCCAATTGAGTGCAGAGGCATTTTCTTTCCTGGTTTGGTTGAAACACGCCCCATAATCACAGCCCAATGGAGCAGTATCAGACTCATATTCTGACTAGAATCTGACGACGTCAGGCTAGTAATATCAGGTTGGGGACATTACTCTTCTATGTAAAATTGGGTCAGTCCTACTCTTTCTTTTCATTTAATATTCAGATTCATTTGAATATTAATTTGAATGTGTGTCATTTCAGAAGTTAATGGGTTGCAAACGTGTTTCATGTTGACTTTGCACAAAAACATTACAAAACATTTTTTTGTCTATTTTAAACTCGGCATGGAATGAAAATGAACTGTATCTATTTTATAATTGCATCTCATTGAACTTATGTGAACGACTCATTTATACATAGGTTTCATTTAAAAAAAAAAAAAAGTCTTTATTTTCAATCAAAATGATGTACACCGGATTTATCCAATCATTTCATTCAATTCAATTCAAAAAAGCTTTATTGTCTATCCCCACAGGGGGTAGAAAATTGTCTTTAGACAGAGGCTCGACAAACAATACAAGAAATATCCACACAACATTTCATTACAATTCATCTTAAAATCCTATTTAAAATATCTATGGCAGTTGGAATAAAAGTCTTCTTATACTTGGCCTTTTTCACCAAAGGTACTTTGTACCATCTACCAGAAGGAAGTACCTGAAATGAACTATATAGGGGATGGGAATAATCTGCCACAATAACAGAGGCTTTCCTTTTTACCGTCGCAGTATAGAGATCAGACAGAGTTACTTGTTTTTCACCAATAATTTTACCAGCCATGTTTATAATCCTTAAGAGTCTGTTTTTATGTTTAACAGAGAGAGAGTTGAACCAGGATACAATATTGAAAGTGAGCACAGATTCAACGAGTGATTTATACACAACTATCAAAATATCTTTTTCAATATTAAAACTCCTCAGTTTCCTCAATAAGCCTAGGCGTTGATAAGCCTTTTTAAAATAACTGGCTGAATGCTTATCGAATGAAAACTGGGAGTCAATCTCTGTACCCAGGTATTTAAATGACCCCACCTGCTCAACTTTCTCTCCATTTAGTAACAAAGGCTCAAAAAATGTGCGTGGATTATTAGCCCTACAACACATTTCTTTAGTTTTGTGAATATTAAACTGTAAAGAACTCTCCTCCGTCCAGGCTGTAAGAAATTTAACAAATTAAAAATACATGTCCAGTGATTTAGTCTGCTTAAATCCCACCCCTTTCTAGCAATTGACTACAAGTTTGCATTCAGCAACCATTGAATTGAACCACTTTTTCTTTTTTTATAATCTGTTACACTTGGATCATGTACGTCACAATATGAAATAAAAGATCTGCCATTTTATTGTGACATTTAATATAGCTCATCGATCATTTAGATTGATTGTTATTGACGCAATTTGATACAGATCGATAAAATCACTCCTGGAGGTTTTAGATTCTTGAAACAGGTTCAAAGGTGTCAAAATTCTCACCTGACTGAAGAGGAAACACAGTCTTTAGTGATGTGTTGTCACCCTGCCATGAAATCCAGCGATCTCTCTCTCTCTCTCTCTCTCTCGCTCTCTCTCACTTCTCTCACTCCCTCCCTCTTGGCAAGCGTTGGTGGTTAGTGAAGCCTGTACTTCTGCAGACTGAGTGCCAGAATGACAGAGAAAAGTGCCAGCAATCTGGTCTTTCTCAGCCACAACACTGAGAGAGCCATATAATGAGCAACACCGCCATCAAACACCTCCACAGTTTCATCTTAACCACCGAATTATCACATCTGTTTAATTCAGAATTATTATGAATCCTTCATTTGCGAATGCCCTTGACAGAAAATGTTTTATATTTTGATAGTTGAAATTTCCAAGATGGCCACCAACTATCATAGAGATGAATGGAAAAAAAAATTCCCCTAAAAATATGAAACTATAATTGTTTATACCTGATCATGGTACATTGACAGAAATGAGGTTGGAAGTGGGAAATGTGGCACAAGGTTTAGTTGTTTAGCATGGCCCAGTTAACCGCTGTTGGTAGAAACCCTAACTACACCTCATGGGAGAAACAATCTTTCTCAATTGACTGCCATTCAAAAGTAGCCATTTATTGTAACTGAATAATTGGCCTCAATTTCTATGGTATTGTTTTAACGAAACAAACTACACCCCAATTTGTGAACTTCTACTCTGCACTAAAGTATGTACTTTTGAGTAAGTAGTAGGGCACCAAGGACTAAATATTGTGTTGAATTTGTTGTGTACTTTTTGAGTTTGCATGTAAATATTAGCATCTAGCTAAATTTGCTATCACTCAACATGTACATTCTACAGCTTTAGTTTTACATTCCTCACCATGTTCTAAATGTTGACAGAAATCCATCACAAATGAGCAATATTAGCAAATATTATTAACACTATGCCACTGATGAGAAAGTGTGAAAATGCTAATCGCTAACAGCACTGTACTATGGATGATAGACGGTTTGGCTAATATTGCAACATTTCACACTCCGAATGAGGAGGTGTGAGATGTTAACAACACCTTGCTCTAATGATGAGGAATTTGGGCTTATATTGCACCTTGAAAATCCACCGGAAATTGAACACTAGCTGGGAACCTGTGATTTGATATGCACTAATCTTGTATACTATTTAAGATGGTTTGTATGCAAACTGGGATGCAGCCATGGTTTTTTCAAAGCTAGCTCATTTGGAAGTGCCAGGTGTTGTGGCCAATTTTGAGGGTGGTATCCAGTCAATTTAATAGGAATCTTCACATTCAGGAGTTTCATGTGAGAGCGAAAAAGTTCCCCTCACAGATTTCGCTTGTCCTCATGATGGTCATGCGAACTGGCCAATGAACAATTATCAATTTCACTGAAATGTCACATGTTATCGCACCTTGACTTTAACCCTTAAGCGCATACCTCGGGTCTTTAGTGACCCGGGATGTCATTCACTACCCACCTCCTCATTCATTTTTTAAAGTTAGACATCAACCTTCTTTCAATTAATTCCTTCTCCTCAATCAATTCATTATAAACAATATAACAAGAAAAAATAAATAAATAAATATATATATATATATATATAAAAGAATGTCTGTCTTCCAATTAATTCTCAGTTAATCATCAGCAAAACTTGAGATAGCTCAGCGATTTACTGCGGAGCAAGTACTGAACACAATCAAATATTAGTGTCATGGTGGATCTGGTGAAGAAGCTGTCAGCGATCAAAATATTGATTTTTGAAGATGTTGAAAATTATTTTGAGAATATGTTTGAGATGGTGAATATGAGCCAGATGCTGAATGTACTGGGAAATGAGCTCTGACAAGGACAGTGATGATGGTTTAAAACATCTGCTCAAACTGAACCCTTCCAAGATCCAAAAGGTAACAAAATATGCTTTATTTTATTCTTCTGTAATCGTTACTCTAATATCAGGATATTTTTATATTATCGCGACAGGTAGATTTCCATCTGTGTTAGATATAGATCCGGGTCGCTAAAGACCTGAATATGTAATAATGATTGGCGAAACATTAATGCATTTAAGGGTTAAACACATTAACACTCATTATGGTGTGTATATTCAAACTCTTCTGTACCCGTTGAGTCAGAATGGACAGATGTAACTTTGTTAACTTTGCTTACAAAGGGTTTGTTTAGACGACAACAATGTATTAAAAACTGAAAAGTTTAGATGACAATGCTGTCAAAACAATCCCCGTTCACAAGGATCCGCGAAAACGACTAAAAACGCTGTGTTATTCATGCCAGGCCAGTAGTTGGCGATGTCACTTTATAAAGAAACACTACACGTCTATAGACTGAACACGTGATGTGCATGCGCATGCGGTCACCGTTTTCACAAATGTGCGTTTTTGAAAAAAACTTGCACTTTGAAAGAAGTTTGTGTTTTCAGGCACCCCCCGCTGTTGTTGTGTAAATCAATGGCCAAAATGCATAAAAAAGTATTCAGTTTTTGGTTGAAAATAGTGTTGTGTAAACCGAAGTTAGGCATTGAATTGTTTTCAGCTGTGGAATTGAGACTAATGACCAGGTGCATAGTCAGTGAAATCCAATACCATTCTCTCCAGCACAGCATCTCCCACGATGCCTTATGAAATAAACAACAAAAATAAGTTGTTATATGCAACCCTGACCTATCCTTGTAAAATGTGGATTTGCTCGCTGACTACTCGATGGATGTTCTCTCAGTACTGTGCAGATGGGGTTAGTCTGATACGTAAGGAGGTAGATGCCCGGTGGACGCAAGGTTGTGACCATGTCATTCTCCTGTCTGCTTGGACTGTTTAACCAGATGCTTGTTCTGGTGTCGTCTAGACGGCCGGTAAGGGAAAAGGGTGAAGAGGAAGTGCACATCAAACCAGATGAAATCAATGCTGTTTCTTCTTGCCAGAAGTCTTGAGAATGAGCAAGATTAGTTTAATTGGCTAACGATCCAAAAGCCCAGGCTAGAGTCTAATCCTCCACGAGCGGCCTGAGCCTCGGCTGGATCTGGCCTCCAGATCCGGAAGCAGAGTAAAGGAAAGAGACTTCCAAATCAAAGTCTCTCAGACAGGCTAATACTGTTAGCATCAATAGCATCTGCTGAGAGACTTTAATGCTGTGGGGGTTGACAGTCAACTTGTGTAGAGTTGAGTTAACGCTCTTTGTTTTGTTATGTAAGGCTGAAATTATGCATTTTTTGTTTGTAAACTATTCATTTAAGATAACATTTGTAAAGTCTTACATGACTAATAGAAAATGTAAGGGATAATGTACAGCTATCCCTAAAGGGGTTTATTTTTCATTAATGACCGGCTGGCTGTTCATTATCCTGCTCATTACACAGCTACTTGCCAAAGAAATAAATACATGGACATGAAATATTGATTTTGAGTTGAAGTTATTTTATTAACTTTAAATTAGCCTGTAAATTAGCTCAAAGCTATTGCTAAGAAAAATAGTCCAGAAAACAATCAACCTAGAACAAGACGAACACAATATTAATCTGTATTGTTGTTCTGCACGGCATGGACTAGCTAAAAGTGCAGTCATGTTAGGCAAAATTTTGCAGACAAAAAAGGACATTGTCTATTGTCAGTTTAGTGATGTACGCAGATGTCACTTTCAACCTGTTGTGAAATTTGCACCCTCACATGAAATTGAGTTTCTTAGTGGTTTGTTGTCCTTTCAACCAGCGTTTTCATTTTTGGCAATTGAATATAATTTCAATGAATATATTTCAATTAATGCTGGCCACTGAGGTTTTTTATTACATTCTGTAGTAACTGTTTAGACAGTTTAATTATTCTAGCGTTGATATCAAGTGGCAACCATCCGGTCTCTCTTAAAGCCAACATGGAAGTGACTTAAAATGCAATTCATTGACTGGCCGCTAGAAACAGGCTCCAAAAGGGAGTCAATCCCATAGACCCCCCATGTTAAAATGCCTTTAAAACTTTTGATTTACAAAAACTTTACAGCAGAAAAAAATGGTACAAAAAGTGGTTTTGGTCTATATAGCTAATTTTGCCCTTCATGACAACTTTGAGGGGGGTGAATTTTTTTATAGCACGTCTGTTTAAATGATATTAAACCTTAAAGTTCTGCATAATTAAGGACGTAGCCACTTGAGTGACAAGGTGGATTGCCGCTGCTGTCACTACTAGCCGTTTGTCCTGCCTCTTTGCCCATTTTTGGTTTTCCGGGAGTGATGCGCTGCCAAGATGGCGACTGCCGGCTCCGCCCACTTTGGGCTTCAAAAATACTCTTCAGAAACCTACAGGTGACGTCACGGTTGTATACAGTCTATTGTTGATATGCAGGTAGGCCACAGAAATAGTATCGATATGTTGTCATAGTCAATGAAGAAATCCAGTTTAGCGTCATTATAGAAAAATATTTGACTGCTCAATGCTGCGATTGATCAATCAACATTAAGTATTCCAGAGAGCCGCGGAACAATCTCATTCAAATTCTAACCACCAGTGATGATGTCATTATGATATTTGCATACTGGATTGTGATTGAAAGGCCGACACTGCTTATTTGATTTTTCTTTTCACTACCTACGTATAAGGGTACTTTTACACAACAACAATGTAATAAAAATGGGGGGGGAAATTATTTGTACAGCTGACAACGATATCAAAGCGATCCCCGTTCACATGGATCCATGAAAACGACTAAAAGCGCTGTATTATGCATGCCAGACCAGTAGTTGGCGATGTCACTTTGTAAAGAAAGACATGCCTGCATACATATGCATTCTTCTGCAGGGCTCTCACACCAAACGCGCATGCCTATAGACTAAACACATAATACGCATGTGCATGCTGTCGCCGTTTTTTTACAGATTAACGTTTTTGTAGTTTACACGGAGACGATAACAGTAACGTTTTCAAAAACTTGCACTTTGAATCCCGTTTTCAACAGTTTGTGTTTTTAGGCCCCCAAAACGGCATTGTCGTGTAAATGAACGGCCAAAATGCATAAAAAGTTTTCCGTTTTCCGTTACACAACGGTGTTGTGTAAACTTTAGTGGACAAAATGCAGTCATCTCAATAGGAATCTGTGTTATATGGAATTTTGCGAGAACTGAATAATTCCCTATATGGGGATTTCACATCGGATTCAAGTTTGTTAAACATTGACCAACATAAAGCTGCTTAATTTGACCGTGACCTGAGTAGGAGGTCACTACAGTATTGATAATGGACAATGGACCTTCTTTGCCCACAACCTTTTGCTAATGTGACCATGAAATCAAAATGGACAGTTCTGTATTTACTATAAATTATTTATCCGTGCACATAATTGTTTTTAAATTCATGTCCCTTCATAATCTTTATTCAAAATAACTTCCTCTCCCTCCTGTATCGACTTCTCTTCTCTGATGACGTGTTTACTGTTGCGAGGGCGGACAATCTGTCACTCACATGAGATCGGCCAATAGCAAACCACAACCATCCAATCAGTTCCAAATGGACAAAAACAAGTCTTGTCCTACATTTTTTCTTGTTTGAGAAGCCATTTCACTGGGATATACATTGCAATACGTTGCATGGAAAATGAGTCATAATTGGGAAATTTTTTAGAAGATTTGTTCACATGCTCTCTGCAAAATGATGAAATTGATGCTGTATAGTATGTCTGATTCCTAAACATCGGTAGATTATTTGAAAGTGGATCCAAATAGTGGATGGCATGTTTGGTTCGCCTGGTGCGATTGCTCTGTTATTGCAGTTCATTTGAATTTAAAATGCCGTTTGAACCCTGGTGCGCACCAAACAAGCGGACCGAGACCACTGAAAAGATGGGTCTCGGTCCGTTTCCAAACAAACTCTGGTGCGGTTCAAATTAAATATGATTGCAACATGGACCAAAGACATGTAAACAAACCAAGAACAGGACATGATGTCACAAGATGTGACCCTAAATGGACAGAATGCTGAAGCATACCTGTTTTTTTCTCGTAATAGTCGTGATGTTGCCCATCACAGTTCGGTACAGGCATCAGAACAGCGCCTCCTTGCAGCAGATCTTCGTTTTTTCACTGAAGCATCATCACTGTCTGTCCCAAATTTTAACGTTGCTGAAGTTCTTTCCTATAGCTAGCTTTTCCCCAATACATTTGCCCTGACCTAAAAAAAAAAGTTAAGACTATTAGGATGTTTTGCTATATAAATATACCTTACATTGAGTTCCTTCCTGAGGCTTGAAAAAAACATCAAGGCGACAGGCAAGTGATGTTTGAAAATACATAAAAAAAAATACCAAGTAACTTATGCTGAGACTCCAGACTGGCAGATAAGGCTGTTTGGCCAAGCGTGCCTTAGCTGGGGAGGGATTTTGGGCATCTTGTCAGGAAGTCTTAGGGAAGCATTTCCTCTTTTCATATTTCAGCTGAATGCAGCGTAGACTGTATGTGCCGGGTAGGGAACATATAAAGAGGCTTGCTCGGAGCTACAGCCTTTATGCGACCAAAGCTTTCAAAGGAAGAAGGTTGCTTACTGCACTAGGGTTTAATGGTACCCTGCTCTCTCCCTCTTTCCCGCACTCTCTCTCACTCTACTTTTCTTTCTTCTTTCTTTCTACTTAATCATGCCTTTACTTTTTATCTCTTAGCAAACCAAACCACACAATCACACACAGTATGGGCCCTCGCGCACACACATGCAGGCCGCGCGCACTAATGTTTGGCTTTGATGTACCTATCTTCCTGTTTGACTGAGAGAGCAGGAGTTGGGGGGAATGTAGATGCTGGTGGCTGGGAGGTTTCTGCGCATTATCAAGTCCTCTCAGGAAGCATCCTGGACGAGGAGAGCTGGAGATTGAGAGAAAGACTTCAACCGGCTGCTGTCACAACGCCCCAGATGAGTTCCCTCTCTACCTGATTTAATATTCAAGGATCCCTTTCTTTCTGTCCAATGCATTTCAGTGACTTTTACAGTTGATCATAATTATCAGATAATGATTTTTAACAGTTTCATGCTGAGCACATGTAGAAACATTTCTCACAATTTCAATCATTAAAACCCCCCCCCCAAAAAACGTAAGATTTTATACATTTTTCAGACAATCATAATTATTTATTTATTTATTTTTTTAATAAGATTTTATTAATTTACACAACTTTTCCAGACAATCATAATTATCAGATAAGGGTATCTTTACACAATTTCTAGCTGAGCACATGTAAAAATTCTCATATTCCAGATGATAATAATTATGAGATAAGGATTTGGATTTATTTACCTCTTATAATATTATATAATTATATAAATAACCTTTTTTAAACAAGATTTTTTGAATTTCCATGACTTTTCCAGTCGAGTTTTTCACAATTTCTAGCTAAGCACAGAAAAATAATTTCAACTATTTTTTAAAATAAGATTTTATTAATTTCTATAACTTTTACAGACAATCATAATTATTCGGTACGTGTTTTATTTTTATTTATTTATTTATTTTTTTTAAATTTTATATCATTTCTATCTGAGCACATGTAAAAAAAATCCTAAATCAAGATTATTGAAATTGCAACAACTTTTATTTATTTTTTAAGATTTCATTCATTTCCATGATTTAACCAATCAGTCATAATTGTTAGATAAGGATTTTTAACAATTTCTAGCTGAACACATGTAGAAAAATTTATCATAATTTCAATTATTTTTTAAAATAAGATGTTATTCATTTCTATAACTTTTACAGACAATCATAACTATTGGGTACTTTTTTAAAAACGATTTCTAGCGGAGCACATGTAAAATAAAAACATCCTAAATAAAGATTTTTGAAATTTCAATAACCTTTTTTAAACAAGATTGTATTAATTTCCATAACTTATCTATTCAGTCATCATTATCAGATATAGATTTTTAACAGTATCTAGCTCAGTTCAGTTTTTTTTTTTAAATACAATTTTAAATAGCTGAGCACATGTAGAAACATTTCTTGCATTGTACAATTATATACAATTATTAGCTAATACGATATTTTAGCTGAGCATAAGACAAAATGCTCATTTTAGAAATTACTGCCTTTTCTGTGTATTTATTTGTTTGTTTATTTGCATGTCTTTTCCATGCCTGAATTCTGACTACCATAATCCAGTTGAACTAGCTCTGCATCACATTTAAAATGAATTCATTTTATTTTTTACGTCATAAACATGCAACCTTTCTATGTTAATTATGGATTTTTTATTTTTTTTGTAGGACAGGGCATAAGACAAAATATAGGAGGACAACACTGTAAATACAAAACAAACCCAACAACAAACAAGCAGGCTATGTGTAGGTGATAGGTTGTGTTGTGCATGTGTGTATCTCCATCTTGTATGTATCTTAATATATAGGTAAAGCAGAGTGTTTGAAGAAGGAGAAAAGCTGGCTGAGATGGTATGGGTTAGGGGGGCACTAGAGTGGAACAGCATGGCACACTCAGTCAGGGCACAGTATTTCAATAGAGACTAGTATGTATTTGGATTTGGTTTGCGGTTCGCCCTCTTACCCTCCCGCGGAGAGCTGGCCCACTATTCTCCTTCAAAACCTCCCAAACCCTGAGGAGGGAGTCAGTTTATTAGGGAGTTAGTCTGGTTCCAGTGTCATTATGTGGCCCAATCCATCCAATTATGCCTATTATTGATTAAGCTTTATTCACAAAAAATATTTTGGCCATGTTTGCATTAACTCATTTGCATAATTACATGAATCGGCTGCTAAAACAAAGATAACACCATATGTGCCAATAAACAGCCTTATCTGCTGGCAGTGAGTTTTTCTTTTTTTTCTCTATATTTTTTTTAATCTGCACTGGTCTTTTTATATCTGTCTTGGCGAAGACAACCGAATCTCAGATGATTGACTTACGGCAACTTTTTTTTTGTTGAGCCAAAGAAACTAAAACGCATGCACGCAAGGCTCAAGATGCTATTCATCCGAGTGGAAAAGGAAAACAAATCCTCATGCCAGCTGCTGTTATCAGTGAAACAACATTAGAAATGGCTGAAGTTAGTATGCAACAATATGCATACGTCACAGCGCATACTTCACTGCGTCCTTGGCTTTTGCCGGGGGTTGTGATCTCATTCCTATGGTTTCATAAGCAAATCCTCTCCCACAAATGGTAGCGACGTGCCTGATTTATTTGTCGAGTTTTGTAGGACGCAGGAAAAGCTCAGGTGAAGGATGAGAGCAGGGATCTTTAACCAACGTGGCGGACAGCACAATAACTCAGTATGATTGATTTATGCGTGTGCTGTTTAGAGTTCTGTTTAAAATCTGCACTATTACACTTACCTTTGGCTCTCCCAAAGGAGCAAACCATGCATTTTCATGTTTACAGAGCGGAGGATAGAAGTTAGATCATCTCAGGCTGTATCACACTGGCTTTAATGGGATGTGTTGGGTAGCTATTCTGGAACAAGTGGGCAGGAAAAGTGGAACTATTAGAATTTTATAAACGAGGTTCTCCGGGCTGCTTTTATTAGTGCCATATCCAATACTCACCCCGTTTCTAGTATAGTATATAACTTTATATTTCTAACCTCATTGTCTAAATGTTTTTGTTGCTTTAAGCATAAACTTTATTGAATTTTGTTACAATTAATTAGCGACAAAAAAACTAAACAAGATTTAATATCTTTCACAATGTTGCCTCTCAAGTACTGTAAATTGATCTTGTTTTAATATTTTTGCAGGACAAGAAGACAAAAATGCTGTGGAAAAATATATTTTGTGGTGCAGGGTTTTCAGGGCATGGATGGAGAAGGACAGAGGACCTGCAAGGTCCAGCAGGTTTTGTTTTCCAAGAATGTTCGGTGTAGGAGGACCCTTCTATCCCAGAATGCTCTGCTGTCATCATATCTCTCTGGTTAAGGCTGTCAAGTGACAGTGTGAACGATAAGATATGCATTTAATGACTCTGTCCATCATCAACTGGCACTTTGTTGTATTTTTTTTTTATGAGCTTATTTTTGGGAATTGATGGCCTGGATATGAAATTCTCCATGTTTTTATATGAAAAGCATGATATGCTTTTTTTCTTTTCTTTTTTTTCCAGAATTGAGTTTATGAAAAATCTATAGGACTGAAATGAATGGCTATGTTCGGAATAGCATACTAATATATATTACAAAAATGCTAAACAACCATAGCTATAATTTTTAAATAATTTAAAGTCTATTTTGAGTAATTATTTGATTCAACTGTGTGAAATTAAGTTGATGAAAAGTAATAAATTAAGTTGAGAAAACATAATTTTTTTAGGTGTTACCAATTGAAGTATTTTTTTTTTAACTGATCCAACTGTTTGCTTTTTGCAGTGTGGGCCATTCTACAGAATTGGTTCAAAGTCAGTGTTGGGAACATTTAAAAAAAAAAAAAAAAATTCACAGTTTTTTTTATGTATGCAAATTGTATATCGAAAGTGAAACATAAAAACATTTCAAGTGTAATTTATGTGATTTGTTGTATTTTAAATCCAATCTTTCTTTGTAAAAGCTATAAAGTTAATCATACTGATTTCAAAGTTATACATTATATTGCAAAAGTATTGGGACACCCCTCCAAATCATTGAATTCAGGTGTTCCAATCACTTCCATAGCCACAGGTGTATAAAATCAAGCACCTAGGCATGCAGACGCTTCTACAAACATTTGTGAAAGAATGGGTTGTTCTCAGGAGCTCAGTGAATTCAAGCGTAGTACCGTGATAGGTTGCCACCTGTGCAATAAGTCCATTTGTGAAATTTCCTCACTACTAAATATTCTACGCTCAACTGTTGGTGGTAATATAACAAAGTAGAAGCAATTGGGAACAACAGTAACTCAGCCACAAAGTGGTAGGCCACGTAAAATCACAGAGCGGGGTCAGCGCATACTGAGGTGCACAGTACACAGAAGTCGCCAACTTTCAAGTCAATAGCTACAGACCTCCAAACTTCGTGTGGCCTTCAGATTAGCTCAAGAACAGTGCGTAGAGAGCTTCATGGAATGGGTTTCCATGGCCGAGCAGCTGCATCCAAGCCTTACATCACCAAGTGCAATGCAACGCGTTGGTTGAAGTGGTGTAAAGCACGCCGCCACTGGACTCTAGAGCAGTGGAGACGTGTTCTCTGGAGTGACGAATCACGCTTGCCGGTTGCCAGGAGAACGGTACTTGCCTGACTGCAGTGTGTAGAGTGTAAAGTGTAAAGTTTAATGGAGGGGGGGTTATGGTGTGCGGTTGTTTTTCAGGGGTTGGGCTTGGCCCCTTAGTTCCACTGAAAAAAAACTCTTAATGCTTCAGCATACCAAGACATTTTGGACAATTTCATGCTCCCAACTTTGTGGGAACAGTTTGGGGATGGCTCCTTCCTGTTCCAACATGACTGCACACCAGTGCACAAAGCAAGGTCCATAAAGACATGGATGAGTGAGTTTGGTGAGGAGGAACTTGACTGGCTTGCACAGAGTCCTGACCTCAACCTTTGGGATGAATTAGAGCGGAGACTGCGAGCCAGGCCTTCTCGTCCAACATCAGTGCCTGACCTCACAAATGCGCTTCTAGAAGAATGGTCAAAAATTCCCATAAACACACTCCTAAACCTTGTGGAAAGCCTTCCCAGAAGAGTTGAAGCTGTTATAGCTGCAAAGGGTGGGACAACTCCATATTAAACCCTGCGAATTAAGAATGGGATGTCATTAAAGTTCATGTGCATGTAAAGGCAGGTGTCCCAAAACTTTTTGGCAATATAGTGTACATTGAACCAAACACTATCATAACCTCTTATTTTTGACAAAACATCCCATGTTTCGGTCGTGACTGCACATTTTCGGGAGTGACAGTAATGTTTTAGTAGAGACCACATCACATTACAGAATTTTAACTCGCATACTAAAACACTACTAAAATGTACAAAAATACTAATGATTTGCATAACTAATTCCCCCAAATAAAGGGTTATGTGTTCCTTTCGTCACTACCAAAACAATGATGTCTGAACATGACTGTTTTAAATACTTTTGAGCCCAGCTCAAAGATGCTAAACATCACATGGTTAACTAGCACAGCTCTGAACAGTTGTACACACACAAAATCAAAATTGTATCAAATAACACCCAAAAAAACAATGATGTCACAACCGAACCTTCACCACATGTTTCAGTTGTGACTGTTTCGGTAGTGACTTTTTGATACTTTGAGCCTACCTCAAAGATGCTAATCAGCACATGGTTAGCTAGAACAGTTGTAGACACATAAAAACTAAATTTTATGGAATAACACCTAAAAAAGTTTGCTTAATTGCAAAAAAAAGCTGTTTGGTAGTGACTTTCCTCAAAGTTACACAGATTTTCAGACTTTTGAACATTTAGCTTTAAATGATGGGACCTCTCTACTATGAAAGAGAGGCTATGAGACAGAAGGGACACAGGAATATTTCCTGATCAAAAATGTAGTTAAAATCAGTCTCAGCCTGTGGACTAAAACATACACTGTTTTTTACATAAAGTTTACATAAAGTAATGAAGCATAAAGCATTTTCTTTAGTTAAAATGTAGGGGTTAGGGTTTGGGACAGCCACCTCCCAATTGAAGTACCCAATAAATTAGGATTTTATGTATATTAAGCTGATATTTTAAATATTACTGTGGGTTTCAATAGATAATAGAAGGATCTTAGTAAACATCTAAGATTTGAATTTTGTAGAATGGCCCATATATACATTATTATAGTAAATTAAAAATGATTATAGGTAGTATAATAATGAATATATATATATATATATATATATATATATATATATATATATATATATATATATACACTCACCTAAAGGATTATTAGGAACACCTGTTCAATTTCTCATTAATGCAATTATCTAATCAACCAATCAAATGGCAGTTGCTTCAATGCATTTAGGGGTGTGGTCCTGGTCAAGACAATCTCCTGAACTCCAAACTGAATGTCAGAATGGGAAAGAAAGGTGATTTAAGCAATTTTGAGCGTGGCATGGTTGTTGGTGCCAGACGGGCCGGTTTAAGTATTTCACAATCTGCTCAGTTACTGGGATTTTCACGCACAACCATTTCTAGAGTTTACAAAGAATGGTGTGAAAAGGGAAAAACATCCAGTATGCGGCAGTCCTGTGGGCAAAATGCCTTGTTGATGCTAGAGGTCAGAGGAGAATGGGCCGACTGATTCAAGCTGATAGAAGAGCAACTTTGACTGAAATAACCACTCGTTACAACCGAGGTATGCAGCAAAGCATTTGTGAAGCCACAACACGCACAACCTTGAGGCGGATGGGCTACAACAGCAGAAGACCCCACCGGGTACCACTCATCTCCACTACAAATAGGAAAAAGAGGCTACAATTTGCACGAGCTCACCAAAATTGGACAGTTGAAGACTGGAAAAATGTTGCCTGGTCTGATGAGTCTCGATTTCTGTTGAGACATTCAGATGGTAGAGTCAGAATTTGGCGTAAACAGAATGAGAACATGGATCCATCATGCCTTGTTACCACTGTGCAGGCTGGTGGTGGTGGTGTAATGGTGTGGGGGATGTTTTCTTGGCACACTTTAGGCCCCTTAGTGCCAATTGGGCATCGTTTAAATGCCACGGCCTACCTGAGCATTGTTTCTGACCATGTCCATCCCTTTATGACCACCATGTACCCATCCTCTGATGGCTATTTCCAGCAGGATAATGCACCATGTCACAAAGCTCGAATCATTTCAAATTGGTTTCTTGAACATGACAATGAGTTCACTGTACTAAAATGGCCCCCACAGTCACCAGATCTCAACCCAATAGAGCATCTTTGGGATGTGGTGGAACGGGAGCTTCGTGCCCTGGATGTGCATCCCACAAATCTCCATCAACTGCAAGATGCTATCCTATCAATATGGGCCAACATTTCTAAAGAATGCTTTCAGCACCTTGTTGAATCAATGCCACGTAGAATTAAGGCAGTTCTGAAGGCGAAAGGGGGTCAAACACAGTATTAGTATGGTGTTCCTAATAATCCTTTAGGTGAGTGTGTATATATATATATATATATATATATATATATATATATATATATATAGATATAGATGTTGTTAAATGTTTAAATATTTATATAGTATTACATTTACAATTTACAAAATATCAATATTTCTTTATTTCTATTTATTTCTAAGATGCTAACACTCATATGCAACATGTTAAGATCACATGACAACACTACAGCATACAACTGTATGTATCAAGTGCTTGTCGCGTTTTGCTTACTATTTAAAAAAAAATAGTAAGCAAAACACTGCATAGTGTATACTGCATAGTAGGCCAATTCAGTAATAAACTAGTATACTATTCAGATCAGAGCCCCTGTCTTTTTTTTTGCCTGGCATGCTAGAAATATTTTAGACTGAGGTCAGGTGTGCTGCTAAATATTGCAACGTGACATTTATTATTGCGTGCAATATCATGTTTTGCTGTTATTTTAAAGTTTCGCCATGTTGACACAAAATCCAGCTTGCTCGCAGAGTGGCTAACGCTGAAAATTATGTAAATCGAGCACATGCACGATTAGTCAGAGGAAGATTAATTCAAACTAAATCTGGCAACCTTGAGACAAAGAAGGGTGCTCTACATGGCTGTTCGCTTTTGTGCGTGTGAGATTTTTTTCCCCTGCGTACATCCTTCACACAATTCATCAAGGCGAAAGGAGACCTTGCATGTGTGTGTGTGTTTGTGTGTGTGTGTTACTGGGGGAGTGGTGTTTCTTATTGCCCTCTGAGAGCTAATCACCACGGTGTTCGAGAGATAAATTCAAGCTTTAGAAAAAAAGCAAGACTCATTGTGCATAACAAACTGTGAGTGGACCTCCTCCTGCCTGCTCTTCACTTATTCAACACTGACAACACACACCCACCAGGAGACCTTTGGAAACAGTCCTGATCTGAAACCAGTTCTGCTGCGTGTCCTGCATTGGTTGTAGGTCAGGTTGAAGGTGGTGAAACTGGTCCTATGTCAGTAGTGACATGGCTCCTTCATTGCAAAACAATAATTTTAGTCAAGTCAAATTTTTTTGCATAGTGCTTTTCACAATACACATACTGTAGTTTCAAAGCAGCAACAAGTAATTCAACAGTTGAGATTTGCTATATAGTAGCCTATATATCACTTTACGTAACTATACTGTATGTATGTCGATAAAGTTGGACATACTTATATATCCAATTTTAGATGTGCAATAATATAGTTCAGATTTGCTATAGTATATGTCGCTTAAGTGTACTATATAACAAATCTCAACTGTGATAGTATATATCGCGGGTGGCCAGGAAGTTATTCAGTTATTCAGTTCTCTCGCAAATGTTTTGCGTTCCCTTGGAAAAAAAAGTTTGTGTCGCTCGCAAAAGTTTTTCATTCTTTTTTTTCATTCTCATTTTTGCAAGGGAACGCAACGTTTTTTTGGGGGAATGCAAAACATTTGTGAAAGAACGCAATGGGATTGCCAAATAATTTCCCCCTTCCATCTCAATTTTTAGGCGCTCTGTATTAAAGGGCTGTTCGCACCAAGGATGATAACTATAAACATGGCTATAAAGTTTTAATAATCATTAAAATTCTATGAATTTTGAGCTTCTGCAAGAACCAATAGGGTTCATTCTTGTGTTACACAGACGTTCGAGCTTCTGCAAGAACCAATGGGGTTCATTCTCGTGTTACGCAGCACGTTTGAGCTTCTGCAAGAACCAATGGGGTTCATTCTTGTGTTACGCAGCACGTTTGAGCTTCTGCAAGAACCAATGGGGTTCATTCTCGTGTTACGCAGCACGTTTGAGCTTCTGCAAGAACCAATGAGGTTCATTCTCATTTATTAAGCAGCACGTTTGAGCTTCCGCAAGAACCAATGAGGTTCATTCTCATGTGTTACGCAGCACGCTTGAGCTTCTGCAAGAACCAATGAGGTTCATTCTCATGTGTTACGCAGCACGCTTGAGCTTCCACAAGAACCAATGAGGTTCATTCTCATGTGTTACGCAGCACGTTTGAGCTTCTGCATGAACCAATGAGGTTCATTCTCACGTGTTATGCAGCATGTTTGAGCTTCCGCAAGAACCAATGAGGTTCATTCTCATGTGTTACGCAGCACGTTTGAGCTTCTGCATGAACCAATGAGGTTCATTCTCACGTGTTATGCAGCATGTTTGAGCTTCCGCAAGAACCAATGAGGTTCATTCTCATGTGTTACGCAGCACGCTTGAGCTTCTGCAAGAACCAATAGGGTTCATTCTCGTGTTACGCAGCACGTTTGAGCTTACACAAGAACCAATGAGGTTTATTCTCGTGTAACGCAGCACGTTCGAGCTTCTGCAAGAACCAGTGGGGTTCATTCTTGTGTTACACAGCACGTTTGAGCTTCCGCAAGAACCAATGAGGTTCATTCTTGTGTTACGCAGCACTTTCGAGTTTCTGCAAGAACCAATAAGGTTCATTCTCATGAGTTACGCAGCACTTTGAGCTTCTGCAAGAACCAATGAGGTTCATTCTTGTGTTACGCAGCACATTTGAGCTTCCACAAGAACCAATGAGGTTCATTCTCATGTGTTATGCAGCACGTTTGAGCTTCTGCAAGAACTAATGGGGTTCATTCTTGTGTTACGCAGCACGTTTGAGCTTCCGCAAGAACCAATGAGGTTCATTCTCGTGTTACGCAGCACATTTGAGCTTCCGCAAAAACCAATGAGGTTCATTCTCGTGTTACGCAGCACGTTTGAGCTTCTGCAAGAACCAATTAGATTCATTCTCATGTGTTACGCAGTATGTTTGAGCTTCTGCAAGAACCGATGAGGTTCATTCTCATGTGTTACGCAGCACGCTTGAGCTTCCGCAAGAACCGATGATGTTCATTCTCATGTGTTACGCAGCACGTTTGAGCTTACACAAGAACCAATGAGGTTTATTCTCGTGTTACGCAGCACGTTCGAGCTTCTGCAAGAACCAGTGGGGTTCATTCTTGTCTTACACAGCACGTTTGACCTTCCGCAAGAACCAATGAGGTTTATTCTCGTGTTACGCAGCACGTTTGAGTTTCTGCAAGAACCAGTGAGGTTCATTCTTGTGTTACGCAGCACGTTTGAGCTTCTGCAAGAACCAATGAGGTTCATTCTTGTGTTACGCAGCACATTTGAGCTTCCACAAGAACCAATGAGGTTCATTCTCATGTGTTATGCAGCACGTTCGAGCTTCTGCAAGAACTAATGGGGTTCATTCTTGTGTTACGCAGCACGTTTGAGCTTCCGCAAGAACCAATGAGGTTCATTCTCGTGTTACGCAGCACGTTTGAGCTTCTGCAAGAACCAATGAGGTTCATTCTCATGTGTTACGCAGTATGTTTGAGCTTCCGCAAGAACCGATGAGGTTCATTCTCATGTTTTACGCAGCACGCTTGAGCTTCCGCAAGAACCGATGATGTTCATTCTCATGTGTTACGCAGCACGTTTGAGCTTCTGCAAGAACCAATAGAGTTCATTTTTGCGTTACGCAGCACGTTTGAGTTTCTGCAAGAACCAATGAGGTTCTGTAAGGGTGGGCCGCCTACAGTGGTTCAGGCTGCAGGGTTGCCGAAAGACTAAAGAAACTTTATGAGCAAGATGGTAGAAAACTGTACATTTCTCGTCTATATCCACCCACTGTACTTATACCAACGACGGAAATAAGCGCAGTTACAATAGCTAAATATGTGGGAGAGCGTTGCTATAGTGTGACTATATTGTATTGCAATAGGAAGCACTTCGAAGTCAATACCAAATCAAAACTAGTTAGCAATCATTTATAATTGAAAGAATTTAATGACCAAATCTGGTTATGGTTACACCCAGCATGAATAGAATGTTACCTGAGGGATAGAAAGAGAGAGAGAAGGAGAGAGAGAGCAAAAGAGACAGAGAAGAAGAGAGCAAAGAAGAGAAGAGCCAAAGAGAAGGCCCCCAAGAAGAGAGAGAGACAGAGAATAGAAGAAGAGAGCAGAGAATCAAAGGCCCCCGAGAGCAAGTTACAACCTTCTTTTATACTTCCTTGACCATGTAACTCAAACCCTATTGTGAGTCATTCAAACTGACCAATCAGACCAAACTTCTCCCACTGTACTTAAGGGGTGACACACCTTTGGCCTACAGGCCTTCAGAATCTCTTTGTCTTTAGGAATTCCAAATGGCCCTTCTGATAAGAAAGATGGGGGTTGAAAACAGTAAAGCAGTATGTCTTTGTTCAATTGCAAATATCAAATATCTTTGATTATTTTCAATCCTACAGTTCATTCTTGTGTTACGCAGCACTTTTGAGTTTCTGCAAGAACCAATGAGGTTCATTCTCATGTGTTACGCAGCACGTTTGAGCTTCTGCAAGAACCAATGAGGTTCATTCTCGTGTTACGCAGCATGTTTGAGCTTCTGCAAGAACCAATGAGGTTCATTCTCGTGTTACGCAGCATGTTTGAGCTTCTGCAAAAACCAATGAGGTTCATTCTCATGTGTTACGCAGCACATTTGAACTTCTGCAAGAACCAATGAGGTTCATTCTCGTGTTACGCAGCATGTTTGAGCTTCTGCAAGAACCAATGAGGTTCATTCTCATGTTACACAGCACGTTTGAGCTTCTGTAAGAACCAATGAGATTCATTCTCATGTGTTACACAGCACGTTTGAGCTTCCTCAAGAACCAGTGAGGTTCATTCTTGTCACGCATCACTTTTGAGCTTCCACAAGAATCAATGAGGTTCATTCTCATGTGTTATGCAGCACGTTTGAGCTTCTGCAAGAACCATTGAGATTCATTCTCATGTTACGCAGCATGTTTGAGCTTCTGCAAGAACCAATGAGGTTAATTTTCGTGTTACACAGCACGTTTGAGCTTCTGCAATAACCAATGAGGTTCATTCTCATGTTACACAGCACGTTTGAGCTTCTGCAAGAACCAATGATGTTCATTCTCATGTGTCACGCATCACTTTTGTGCTTCCACAAGAACCAATGAGATTCATTCTTGTGTTATGCAGCACGTTTGAGATTCCACAAGAACCAATGACATTCATTCTTGTGTTACGCAGCGTGTTTGAGCTTCCACAAGGACCATGAGGTTTGTTGTCAAGCGTCCAGCATGTTCGGTCGAGCATCTGTTTATGTTCACTAATGAATGTTTATATGTGAATAAAAGCCTAAATTCAATCTGTTCATCATATAAAGCAATCGTGTTTCTTCAGAAAATTAGGACTAAATCACTTAATTCATATGGATTAGTTTTACAATCTCTTTATGAACCTTTTGAAGCATCAAAGTGGTAGTTGCGTGGACTGTTAATGGAGGGACAGAAATCAGATTTCATTAAAATATCTTAATTTGTGTTCTGAAGATGAACAAAAGTCTTATGGGCTTGGAATGACATATGGGATAAATGAGTGTTTATGACATTTTTGGATGAACCAACCCTTTAATTTTTTTATTTTATGCCACAAATGCTCTCAATTGAGCTTAACTTGTACTGGACCTGAAATGTTCTTTGAAGTATGTGGATATTCTTTTAAGTAGAAAATAGGTGCATGATGCCTCTGGCAGGGACAGTCCATCATCCAGGCGTTGGGCGTCCGGTGAATGGGAGGATGCCCTGAGCTGAGTGCATGAGAGAGAAAGAGTGAGGGACTGGCACTGGGCGGCAGCTGCAAAGAGTGGCCATGGCAGCCGGCTCGCCACTGGGGATTTTTCAGCAGAGGCAGACGGCCAGGAAGTTAGAAGTGGATTGAGTGTGAGACGGAGAGAGAGACACAAACTGATGAGAGGATGAAGGAGTGTTTTTTTTGCAATCAGCGTCTATTTCCTCTCTCATTAGTTTCAGGGGCTGTTGACTTCTGGATGCGCCTTTCATGGGTCAGTAGATCAGGGTTTTTCTAAGAGCAGAGACTGGATAGAGAAGGTGGAGTCATGAACAGTCGATCAATGCTATTCTGCCCTCCAAAATGAGGCGTGTAGGATCTGTGACATTATTTATGTGCAGGGTCATGTGTGCACGTGCATGTGTCTGAATATTCTCTTGGATGAATGCTAAAAAAGCTTGCCGCTCATATTTACATACATTTAAAAGGGTCATATTTAATACTCTATGTGATTTATGTTCTTGCTGAACAAAACCTGTGTCTATGGGTCAGAGCCTTCAGGCACCTGGGGAGATATATGTTATTATATTTTTAAATGTATACATAAATATTTTGTAATTTAATTTATAATAAAAAAAAAAAAATATATATATACACTCAACCTAAAGGATTATTAGGAACACCATACTAATACTGTGTTTGACCCCCTTTCGCCTTCAGAACTGCCTTAATTCTACGTGGCATTGATTCAACAAGGTGCTGAAAGCATTCTTTAGAAATGTTGGCCCATATTGATAGGATAGCATCTTGCAGTTGATGGAGATTTGTGGGATGCAAATCCAGGGCACGAAGCTCCAGTTCCACCACATCCCAAAGATGCTCTATTGGGTTGAGATCTGGTGACTGTGGGGGCCATTTTAGTACAGTGAACTCATTATCATGTTCAAGAAACCAATTTGAAATGATTCAAGCTTTGTGACATGGTGCATTATCCTGCTGGAAGTAGCCATCAGAGGATGGGTACATGGTGGTCATAAAGGGATGGACATGGTCAGAAACAATGCTCAGGTAGGCCGTGGCATTTAAACGATGCCCAATTGGCACTAAGGGGCCTAAAGTGTGCCAAGAAAACATCCCCCACACCATTACACCACCACCACCAGCCTGCACAGTGGTAACAAGGCATGATGGATCCATGTTCTCATTCTGTTTACGCCAAATTCTGACTCTACTCATCAGACCAGGCAACATTTTTCCAGTCTTCAACTGTCCAATTTTGGTGAGCTTGTGCAAATTGTAGCCTCTTTTTCTTATTTGTAGTGGAGATGAGTGGTACCCGGTGGTGTCTTCTGCTGTTGTAGCCCATCCGCCTCAAGGTTGTGCGTGTTGTGGCTTCACAAATGCTTTGCTGCATACCTCGGTTGTAACGAGTGGTTATTTCAGTCAAAGTTGCTCTTCTATCAGCTTGAATCAGTCGGCCCATTCTCCTCTGACCTCTAGCATCAACAAGGCATTTTCGCCCACAGGACTGCCGCATACTGGATGTTTTTCCCTTTTCACACCATTCTTTGTAAACTCTAGAAATGGTTGTGCGTGAAAATCCCAGTAACTGAGCAGATTGTGAAATACTCAGACCGGCCCGTCTGGCACCAACAACCATGCCACGCTCAAAATTGCTTAAATCACCTTTCTTTCCCATTCTGACATTCAGTTTGGAGTTCAGGAGATTGTCTTGACCAGGACCACACCCCTAAATGCATTGAAGCAACTGCCATGTGATTGGTTGATTAGATAATTGCATTAATGAGAAATTGAACAGGTGTTCCTAATAATCCTTTAGGGGAGTGTATATATAATAGGTAAATACAAAAATATTAAATGTTGTAAATTAAATACAACATTGTATTTATATAACATTATTGTAATTCTTCTGTCTTGTCTTCTTGAAAAAGAGAAAATCTCATATTGTAGAAATCACAAACAAAATCACAACAAATAATAATAATGAATGGCCTCCATGGGTTTCTGTATGTGCTGCCATGAATGTGAAATCTTTGTTTTGTTTGCTGCGTATTTCATAAGATTCCTCAAAGCGTCAGTTCCATACTGGAAAAAAGAATAAATGAATACTGCGATGGACAGTTGAAATGCTGATGATTCATTTAGCTCTGATTCAAGAAATTTCTAGCTTTAGACCAGATAATTTTTTCATCTACCTGGGAGAAACATCAGAAATGCACTACACTGGTCAGACATTTTCCTCAATCTTTTTGAGATAAAAGACTTCATTGTACAATGACAATACACTATAACTTTCTTAGAACTTCCCCCCAAGTGAATAAAAGACTAAAAATCTACAATATAGTTTTAAAATTCGAAGGTTTCTGACTAAATATAAATACATGACTGCTCAGATTTACTCTTTCTGCTCAGGTGCCCGAAGGGTTTTCTTCGTAGAAATAGGTTTTGCTCAGCAAAAACATAAATCACAGGGAACATTGAGTATGACCCCTATAAATTCATGTAAATAAGAACGGCAAGCTGTTTTAGCATTCATGCAAGAGAATATAGATGGTCTATTATTATTTCTAAACACCAGAACTTCTAAATGTTCACTTTTTTATATAGAAGACCTTTTATGCCATTTTACAAAGTCTTGATTTTGTTTTCGGGGGCTACTGTCTAGAATAGGTTTTAATGTTAAAAAAAACATTAGTTTTTTTTTTTTCACATATTTTACATTGTTGCGGCACCTCTCTTCCCAGTCTGTCAGTAACGCTCTGTTTAGTTCCTGTCTCTATGAAGCCCCTCTTTCCAAAAAGCACAATGTGCTCTGATTGGTCAGCTGGACCAGTATGGAAAGGAGACAAAATGTCAGGCCTATACCATAACCGTTTTTCAACACACTACTAATTAGGGTGACCAGACGTCTGATTTTTCCTGGGACAGCCCCGTATTTCAGCTCTATTTTTAGATTATGAAAAAAATAATGTTTTGTCCCATATTTCATCTGTACTAATATCAGTATCGCAAAATAATATTTTCACAAATTTCCCGGGGGGTGGGGGCCGTCCCGTATTCCACCATGAAAAATTAAGACTATAATCAAGGCATTTCTGGTGCTGTGTCCGAAATCTCATACTGTCTGAGTATAGGTGCTGCATTTGAATTTACTTTGTGACCGTTAAAACAGTACTTTCAATATCGTATGAATGTGGTAAGTATATGAAACTCAGAAGTATTACATCCGCCATGTTGTTACTGTCACGTGACCTACCAACGTCAGTTGTGTCGCTTCACTGCCATTCATAAATCCTCTCCCGTGGCCTCATGGGATAGTAAAGTGTCTATCGAATACACATTTCAGAATCTCGGCGGAAGTATTAGGTTATCTGGATCTGTTTTTCACATACTATATATTAGTGAAGTATTCCATTTTGGAGTTCAATTTTGGACACTTTAGAGTGACTTTGTGCTTTGTAACTTTGCAGACCGCTTTTTCATGCTCAAATAGCAACATCACATTACAATAACATTGTAAGTGGAAAAATGTGGCCTGTTTAACTTTTTTATAGACATTGACTCGTGTTGATCAACGCAATGTGGCTGTACTCCTCCCACTGTCGTTAGCGGTGCATTGTCTAATTACCCCTCTCACACCAAATCACCACAATCCAGAACCATTAATAGTGTAGTCCAAATACAGAGGCGTGCATTTCACATATTCAGGCTTTTGGGTGACTGTTTGTGTCTGAGCAATCTCTATTGGTTAATTTCCTCCTTTGTACTCATCTGAAAGTTCTTCCCGCCTCGTTGTAAAATTACAGGTCTATTCATCAATTACAGGCCAGCCTGCTGATTGTCACAGAATGCCAGCATATTGCGTTTACGAGCTCATTAGACCGACAATATTGTACTTAGCTGCGCCTCGTTACGGGGAGAATTCGGTAAACACATTGTTTGTGCATGTAATCAGTGTCAGTGGGGAGAGTGAGACAATCAGCCACATTTTCTGGATAAATGAGCAAGGCAGGAAATGCGGTCAGTGAAAGAACAATCCGGCGGTGACAGAAGGACGGGCAAGAGCGGAGCGAGCCACCGGGGGAGAGGAGCGGTGTGGAGGACTCGGAGATATGAAGGTCAGAGATCAGAATACCAGAATTACTGCCATGGTTACATTTACCTTAATAATGACTGACTGACAAATGTGCATCACTGTGAGATGAGTGGGGAGCTGCTTTAATGAACAAAATAACTAACATTCTTTATATTTCTTTATATATATATATATATATATATATATATATATATATATATATATATATATATATATATATATATATATATATGTGATGCCCCCCATAACGGAGTGTCTAATTACAAGTGCAAATAGCGTGCCTTGTTGGCAAGTGCTATTTATACTAGGTCCGCCTAACAATGCCTGGTTGGGTCAACAACATAATAAAGTGCCTAACAAAATGTTTAATAACAATAAAAGTATGTATTGGGTATGGTTAGGGATAGGTGTAGGTGTAGGGAGGGCTTTTATTTCCCTATTAAGGCAGCATCCATTTAATGATTTTAATAAATATAATAATTTACACTCTATGTTATATTGCATCCTGTTAATATACAACAATACTGAGCTGCAAATAGTATATATCTGTCAAAATAAAGTATAAATAGCACCTAATTACTATTTACACATTGCAAAGAACTGCTACTTTTACATGGTGTAAATAGAATAGATCATTATTTTTACTTAGTATGCTATTTCACTTAGTAAATAGCATCTACAGCTATTTTCACTTAGTGTAAATAGAATCTAGTTGCTATTTACACTTAGTGCCATGCTATAATTGCAGGCACATTTGGTGTCCATTAATTTTTTCAACTTTTTTCCAATGGTTATATTTTTTAATTATTTTAATAATTTGTTACTCATTGTCATGATTCACAAGATGTTACAAGCCATAACAATATAATATTTTCTTTGAAAAGTGTATAGCTGAAAATCATGATTTCTTGTTGTCTGAATTAGTGTATTTTTTCCATTGTGTATCATTGTGTAATCAAAATATTTTATCTTACTTTTTCTTTGGTAATATTTAATTTATTTTAATTATAAAAGCCCTAAATAGTATTGTTCCAAATTCTACAACATTAAATTGTAAAAAAAAAATTGTAAATCTTGCATCAATTCTGTTACCGTAAGATTCTTTGCCTTTAAATTGGTGGAATTATCTCCCACAACTATGTAAGATACAGGAAATTGTCACTTTCCCTCACTAATAAGAGCTGAATCACTGAAAGGTATGTGTGCTCTCTTGAGAAAATATTTTAATCAAAAAAGTTTTTACACCAAAAAGAGTTATTTTGTAAAACGTCAAAATTGTTTTAACAATATCGAAAGGAAAACAGGATTTATCGGTGATCACACAGTAGGTTGTTAAAAAGTCTTTTAATCATGATTTCAGTAGTATATAAAAAAAAAAAAAAGGAAGTAACTTGTGTTTGGCAAGCACTGAATTATTTAAATTGAATATGTTTTCAATAAGATACTGTAAATATTTTTTTTTTTTCCTTAACTTTTTTAAATGCAAAATGTATCCCCAATTACATAGAATCACCCATATATATATATATATATATATATATATATATATATATATATATATATATATATATATATATATGAAACATTAAGTAAACGTCTTAATGTAACATAAATGTAACGTCTTACATTTAATGTTTTAAATGTAAGGATGTATTTCTTTACTCAAAATACAGCAAAATGGTAATACAGAAATATTATTTTAATTTAAAATAACTATTTTCTATTTTAATACATTTAAAAATTGTATTTATTCCTGTGATGACAAAACCATTATGAGGATAATAAAAGCCTGACGTAGATCACATGACCAAAACATTGTAACGCCTTCTGTTTTTTTGTAGTGTGCAATCTTTTTGTTCTCTCTTATTTATTTCCTAACACGAGAGAAAAGAAGCTAAAACACTCACTGTAATATTTTTTGAAAACAATCCTTAGGCTCAGTTCACTTGTGCCCATTGTTTATTTGCACACATTAGCATACGCTATTTATTTACACACGTTTCTTGTGTTGTTTTACATTTAACATTTAATAACATTGAGCAAATCAGGTCCTGAAGACTAATCAAATCTATAGACCTTATGTAGCCCCGCCCCCTTTCTGTCTTCTGGTTTGTATTTCCACAGCATGAAGGTAAGATCATACGGATTTATGAATGAACCGCTCGTTTTAAAATCTTCCCAGTCTACTGACATTTATTATGACATCCGCTTCAAACATTACAATGCACATGATAACTGTCATTAAGATGTAGTAAAGATGTTTACATTTTTATTTAAAAGCAAGACAAAAAGTAGGCTATTGATTAATTTTTTGTCAGTGTTCTATACCCTACAGTGCTCGGGGCGCAACCAATTTGCACGAAAGAACCCACAAAACCTTCAGATGACTGTTTGATCTCTCTGGCGTCAATGTTATCATCTGTTGCATCA